>JARSSU010020434.1:0-12309 GCA_029619165.1 Eurosta solidaginis
TGTATGGAGTGCTCGCTATGGACCAACCGAGTACTCCAAAATTAACCACAATTCATACAAAATATGGTCCAATTAACATTGCGATGTCCTAGGACTGTACCATAGACTCCAGCTCCGCATTACATCAGAGTAATCCATGGAGTACCCACAGTCCAACAAACATCGTGTAGTCATTACAATCCTTAAAAACGAGCAATGATCGGCTTACAATGTGTTCGTGTAGAAACATGAGTTGGTCCATTGCTGCATTACAGTGGAGTATAATGGTAAGTACTCCAGTGGACCACATGATCCAACGATTTTTGCAGGGCCGCCCAAATTTAAGTTTGCGATCAGCAAACGTACATTGCTATAAACCTATTAAATACACAAGGTTCTATTAATTCTACCGGCAAATGTGGTAGGGGTTGCATTAATGCATTTCTATATTTCTGATAGAGGATCTTATAATTGTGCACCGCTTGGGATGAATGCGCTAACACATGTCAGATTGTACGCCGATAGGCTAAAGACTCGAGCGAACAACCACCTAAATAAAACAAAAAAAAACTAATTGTTCCTCTTCAATTAGGGCGTATGCCGAGTAAAATGCCAAATTGTAAAGCGAGAATAATAATAATAAACATATGCACGCAAACTGCATCAGCTAAATATCCGAAAAGTAAGAGTTGTCTTCTTCTTTTGAACTCCACTACGGTTGAAGCAGCAATTGCGTAAACATCTTCGTATAATAGCATTTAAACCCTAACAATGGTCTGAATACCGCTTTAGAATAAGAACTGTAAATCAACCCATTAAGTATGGGAGGCATTGTGTTTATTGCAAGAGTACCAACAATAACTTCCAAACAATAACCGAGAATTTTAACTATCGTAATTGATCGTTTACGAAACTCACCGATTGCGCAAACTTATCAGATAGCTCTCAATTTGTTTGCTACGCAGCTGCTGTACGAGCCCTCCCTCCTACCTTTACACGTATCGGAATGCTCCTCTCCCCACAGTGGCACTTGCCACAATGTGTTTCACCCACATTAGCACATCGGCTCCCAGCTGTTCGTTACGGGATCCTAGAATTCAACAGATTTTACATTATTCATTACATCGACCAGTTAAATAAATTTTAAAATCATATTACTTACTTATTTCCATCCATTACAAGCGGAATACATTTCCATGGTTCCTAAAGTACCAAGTCCGTCAGAATGTCCACCGATTGCAAAGATTTTTGTGCCATTTAATAGTGCAACACAATGTTCGGTCGTCGTAAATTCATGGCTGGCAACTGTTTTAAATGGCTTGGGTTTAAATTTCTAGCGGCGTTTTTCATTAATGTGATGGCCGTCACGTTTACCGCCCACAAAGATTACATAGCCATCCATAAAAATTGTCTCAAAGTCGCTTAGACTTATTTCGATATCAACCCGCTTCAGCCATGAGTTCTCAGTTTGTTATATTGATATATGGTTCCAGTCTTTCGGTCAAGGCCAAAAGTGACTCGTCGTCAGTTGCTCTCGCGGCGCACAGGCAAATTATCTCTCTCTCTATGATTGCTTGCAACCCCTTGGACCCAAAATCTAAAAATTCACTGCTCTGGGCTACATGCATAAAGTTCCATGTTTCGTATCCCTTTCCAGGCTATAAGCTTGCTGTAATGGGATACACCCCATGGCAAAAGCAGCACAATCTGCAACCGCGCTCTCTAAATTGAAGTACTAATGCCGCTTCCAGCATCCTACCCACATTGTCAATGGCCATGAGCGTTTTGCCGGTGAAGCAAAACATGCTTAAGTGCTCAAAAGCGTCGCTGTCGATATCGGTGGTTCGATAAGTAGACAAGTACCAGCGTCCCTATTGAATAGTTCATGGAAGTAATCGCGTGCCGCCGACAGAATTGGGCGATCAGCTGTAATTAAGGAAGACGGATCTATTAATAGGAATGGTGTGAACATCGTTAAAGAAAACATAAGCACCTCCTCGTTATTTGATCGGCTGCAACTATCCGCACTTGTGGTTGATAATCTGACAGAAAAAAAATCCTCAACTTTTCAGTAATCTTAGTAAACAGTAATCTTAGTAAACCCCTACAGGTTCAGGTGGCGCATCCTCTTTTGACTCATACGCAGTTGATGTTCTATCATTGTCAGTAACAGCAGCAGCAGCGGCATTGACATCTGTGCTGATGGTTTCAGTCTTTTCATTAGGATTATTTTCGGTTATGTTGGTGTTGGCAGTGGTTGGCGGTAGATTCTCTACTACATCCGGCACAGATGCTAGCTTGGCTTCTACTATTGTAAGTGCTGCTTCCACCTTTTGCATCTTTCTTTCCAAATCTATAAATTTTGTTTCACATTTCAGTGCAAAGTCATTCAGAAAAATGCACGAATTTATTATAAAATGATTTATGAAGGCAAGAACGTGTTTTTGATGCAAAGGTGGCATCTGTGATTTGTCCACACTCTGCGATAACGTGTCAGGATCCATATTTTACAATTTAGTACTTAATTTAAAATTTTTACAGTGTCGCGAAACAAGCCCCTTTGGGCCTTTATTAAGTTAAATACTTGTTGGGCGTAATTCATTTGTTGTCTTCAGTATTTTAACACAAAAATTTAACTCTCATGCCGGCCCCCGGGTCCGGGGCGCTGAAGCTGGCATCGTTCCTTCATAAACGATTGGCAAAACTTCACGATATTGATATCATAACGAAGTACTCACACCAATTCACGTAAAAATACTCTCAATGGACGTAAACAATCTTCACGTTGTAATAAAAATTCTTTATGAATCTCTGCCAGATAGTGGGAATACTGTTCCGCAGATGTTTGAAACATAGTAGCAAGCATACCCATATTTTTTAGATTCCGCGTGCAGACATTTTTATAAACGACATACATAAATCATTGTCAGCCCACGAACGTTCTATGTAAATACGCATAAACTGTTCTGGCCAGTTGGTTTTATCATAATAGGCTCCGGTTACAAAGTTAGCAGCAATCGCGTGTGAATTGGTACTTTGCTTCGCTTTATTATTAACATCCCTACGCAATATATAAATAGGAGCAGGAGTAACAACATCTTGGTTAGATATGGATGGTCGAAGTTTAGCAAGAAACAACAGGGCTAAGTAGAGACTAAGATCAATTTTCATACGGCTTGTGCCTCTTGAACGCGTATATTGGTACGCGTATATATAACAAAAAAAAAGAAAAAAAAGAACAACCAGCTTGACCAGTGTCCCTGGGTTCACGTAGCTGGAATTCTGGAATTTCTTCGGCAACCGCGAGTAATTTGTTATCGTCCGGCATGCATTTCTAAAATGCTCCATGCTCGGAAATCCAGAGTGGTATCGGTAGAAAACGCCTTGTTTAATAGTCATCTGTAATGAAACAAAAGAAAAAGCAATTTAACAATTTTTACAGAATTATAAAAAAAGAAACGATACTAGTATACTTACCCATCATACGTTTTTCTTCATACTGAAAATTCATTCAAAAATGTCTGTATACTCATTTCCATGAATGAATGACATTTTGAATGAACGAAACAAGGTCATCCAACAAACTCTAGTGTTAGTACCCGAACAAAAAAAACTAATGAAAACCCCGAAGATACAGCCTGGTTCACTGAAAACAAACGCGCTAGGTTATATTTCGATAGTTTTTTGACATCCGGCCGTTTTTTCTTCTTTATTTCTCTTTTGGCAAAAGTTTGTAGTTGGAAAATTTGTTCCACAACAACGCAATCAAAATCAACTTTCTTGGGTAAAAGGTGAACCACTCGAGACCGAAATAATTTTCGCGTGTTATTTGCATTGATTTTATTGTTAAAAATGTTAATGCAAAAATAAAAAGAACATAAACAAAAACATGTCAAACCATTATTTTTTGGGGGAACAGTGGTCTCGCTTTCATGATAGAGATTGTTTTTGTGTTTTGATGTTCCGATAAAGTTTCGTCAGTCCTTTTAGCTTGGAATCCAAGCAAGAATAAAGCAGTGTCATATATGCTTTATATAATACAAACAAGGGAGAAATTAAAATTTGTAGTAAAGACTATAAAATTTATGTCGCGTCAGAACTCAGACGCGAGTTTTCCCTAAATACTTTCATGACATGACCATTATGTATAATTACGCTGCCCAATGGGCAGCACCGCACAGCTGTCTCATTCCACTGAGTGGAAGAGTTAGCAGCTGACAGCTCTACAAGTTACCACACTCGATAGTGTAGGCTATCCTCGCCAGGGTTGTGTTGAAATCAACAAACACACCACAATTTATGATTCTCCCTACAAGAATACTGACTATCATATGACTATCATCTGATTGTCAGCAATGTCAACCTAACGATCAGCGCCTCATACAAACTTTCTATCACGAACTTAAGGGGACTTGCGCAAATGTGATGTAAACAACCGTGTACGTGTGAGTTTTTGTCTCCTTCTTGTACACCAACATGGCCTACTGATTAAGTATATATCCGTACTGCTCACTCTCTTTACTTTTCCTGGATCAGTGCTGACATTCTAACTATCTATCAAAAAGTGTCATAAATGATAGTTTACTGTAGATATCAGGTTTGACTGTTATACTATCATAACTGACCATTGTTATATTCCGCCAAAAAGAAACAATGCTTTTTGCTTTTTATTTACTTTATTTCATTACGTTTTTAATTTTGTACGTGATAAAAGCATAAGTGTTTTTTATTTGTTGAAAATAAATAGTTTTATAAGAATTCGAGTTCAGAATGTTCAATTTAAATCCAGAAATTCATGCGGAAACACATTTAAAAATGAATCACCACTAACCACTATTATTTTTCGGGTATCAAATTTTTGAGTGCGCCCCATACATTCCGACAGCTTTTGGTGTTTTTTAATATTATTTTCGATTTTTTTCTTTTAGCATGGAGCTTTGAAATGCTCTCCTTTTCATTTTTTAAACTTATTTTTTATATGCTTTTCTTCGGTTGAAATTGGCGGAATTTAAAAAATAACAAAACAACCGTGATAATCATTTCATTGTCATATGACAGTCAGTAGTCACAACATGATTAAATCGGATAAACTGTTCTCGCATACATAAAATTCCGTTGAGAATTATGTATCTGTCTCATATACATAATGGTATCTGCTGTACGTTCTTTTGTTCTGTACCAGGTTCCGAAGCTTTCCCAGTTTGAGTACTTTTTCATGATTATAGGCTGTCGTTGGGAACATGCGGACATGCGTGAGCGAACAAAGGAACATACATAAATTTGAGTATCAATGTTTACGTCATCGCAGGATCAGCATTGTCAATTACAAGTGTGAGTGTATTAGTAAAACTATCAGCGTTTCTTGTAGGGCTCACACAACATGACCCAAATCAACACAAAGAGTGTTCCCAGACAGCGAATAAAGGCCTCTTTACATCTGTCGCACATTTTATCTGCACGACGTCATTTCACTAGTCATTTTACAGTCATTCATAGGTTATATTCATAGTCACATTTGCATGGGCGTGGGTAAGTTTTGTGACCCAATTTTTGTAGGGCAATTACAAGGAGCCGTGTGGGTGGGGCCGTGTGTAGAAGTCCACGAAAGTGGGGAAAGCTTCTGACCGCCATTCACCTGGGAATGGCCAGAGCGATTCTTTTGCATGCGGTTCAAGCAGCTCACTACTGCCGGTCGCTTGCGGCCAAGTATTCTCTGGGTAGCCGCTAAAACGGGTGCTAATGTGAGAAGGCGACAACCTGGCTAGGCCACTCTGACATAATCATCAGATTTCATCGGCAGCGTCTGTACACCTCTAGGTGCGGCTGCAAGCGGGCGTCTGTCTTGGAGCAAGCGGCTCGCTATATAAACGTGCCAAGTAATATTTTCACCCCCGCTGAGGGGGTTGTGCGCTGGGCTTGGGACCCGCCACGTAAAACCATACTCCAATGAAATATAACAACAAGCCTCGGATAAATACACTCTCTATTGATGACGACCATGGCAAACGTTTGAAGGACAATGAATTGAGGGCATGCACCTGGAACGTCCGCTCCCTGAATGGGATTGGTGCAGATGCCCGGCTGGTTGATGTCCTCGTCAAAGCAAAATCTGACATCACCGCCATCCAAGAAATGCGTTGGACGAAGCAAGGAAGAAAGAAGATCAAAAATTGTGACATATATTGGAGTGGCCATGCGAATAAGCGCAGTTTCGGCGTCGGATTCGTGGTGGGAGAGAGACTTTGTCGCCAAGTGCTGGCGTTCACGTCTGTGGACGAGCGTCTCGCCGCTATTCAAATAAAAGCAAAATTTTTTAATATATCATTCATCTGCGCCCATGCGCCGACAGAGGAGAAAGACGATGAGGTGAAAGACACTTTTTATGAACAATTAGAACGCACATACGAGCGCTGCCCCCGTCATGATATAAAAGTCGTGCTTGGCGACTTTAACGCTAGGGTGGGCAAAGAAGGTGTTTTTGGCCCTACAGTCGGAAAGTTCAGCCTACACAATGAAACTTCTCCTAACGGACTGACGCTGATTGACTTTGCCGGTGCTCGAAACATGGTCATATCAAGCACGAGGTTCATGCATAAAAAGATACATCAAGCTATATGGCTGTCTCCTGATCGAAATACTCGCAATCAGATCGATCACGTTGTGATAGACGGACGGCATGCCTCCAGTGTTTTAGATGTGCGAACGATCCGAGGACCTAACATCGATTCGGACCATTATCTCGTTGCAGCCAAAATACGCACCCGCCTCAACGCGGCTAAAAACAAGGAACAAAAAACACAAGGAAAGCTAGACGTCGAAAAGCTTCAATCACAACAGACTGCCAATGATTTCGCAACTCGACTCTCACACCTGCTCTCTGAGGGCGCAACTCATCCTGAAGGAATACAGGAGCAGTGGGAGCATATCTCCAAAGCACTTCATACTGCCGCCGAGGAAAAAATTGGTTACCGGCGGCCACGAAAAAACAACTGGTATGATGAAGAATGCCGCGTTGCAACCGAAAGAAAAGACGCTGCCTATAGGGCTACGTTAAAAGCGAGCGCGACAAGAGGAGTGTGTGAACGCTATCGTGAGTTGAAAATGGAAGCGAGACGCCTTTTCAGGAAGAAAAAAGCAGACGCAGAAAGGCGTGAGTGCGAGGAGCTTGAGCTGCTAGCCACCAGGAATAACGCCCGAAAATTCTACCAAAAAATACGGCGACAGACGGAAGGTTTTAAGACCGGGGCAAACTCCTGTAGGAATGAAAACGGCGACCTTGTAACTGATGTCCAGAGAGTGCTTAGATTATGGAGGGAACACTTCTCTGCTCTCCTAAATGGAGGCAGCAATTCACCGCGCAGAGATGAAGAACCCGATCCCGCAATCGATGATGATGGAATATATGTCCCCCCGCCCGATTATGACGAAGTTAGAATAGCAATAACCAGATTGAAAAACAACAAGGCCGTGGGCGCTGATGGATTGCCTGCGGAGCTATTCAAGTTCTGCGGCGAGGAGTTGGTAAGGCGCATGCAGCAGCTTCTTAGCAAAATATGGGCGGACGAAAGCATGCCCGACGGTTGGAATCTAAGTGTTCTTTGCCCAGTCCACAAGAAGGGGGATACTGCAAAATGCACCAACTATCGTGGAATCAGCCTTCTTAATATCGCATATAAGGTCCTTTCAAGTGTATTGTGCGAAAGATTGAAGCCCACCGTGAACCGGCTGATTGGACCTTATCAGTGCGGATTCAGACCTGGTAAATCTACCATCGACCAGATTTTCACAATGCGCCAAATCTTGGAAAAAACCCGTGAAAAGAGAATCGACACACATCACCTCTTCGTCGACTTTAAAGCCGCCTTCGACAGCACGAAAAGGAGCTGCCTATATGCCGCTATGTCTGAATTTGGTTTCCCCGCAAAACTTATACGGCTGTGCAAAATGACGTTGAGCAACACCATCAGCTCAGTCAGAATTGGGAAGGACCTCTCCGAGCCGTTCGAAACTAAACGAGGTTTCAGACAGGGTGACCCTCTATCGTGCGATTTCTTTAATTTGATGCTGGAGAAAATTATACTAGCTGCAGAACTTAACCGCACTGGAACAATATACTATAAAAGCGTGCAATTACTGGCATATGCTGATGACATTGATATCATCGGCCTAAACACCCGCGCTGTTAGTTCTGCTTACTCCAAGCTGGAAAAAGAAGCGGTAAAGATGGGTTTGATGGTGAATGAGGACAAAACGAAGTACCTGCTGTCATCGAGCAAAGAGTCAGCGCATATGCGCCTTGGCAACCACGCTACTGTTGGCAGCCATAATTTCGAAATAGTAAAAGACTTCGTTTATTTGGGAACCAGCATCAACACTAGCAACAACATCAGCACTGAAATCCAGCGAATAATCAATCTGGCCAATAAATGCTATTTGGACTAGGTAGGCAATTGAAAAGTAAAGTCCTCTCTCGGCGAACGAAAATCATGCTCTACAAGTCACTTATCGTACCCGTCCTGCTATATGGGGCAGAAGCATGGACCATGACAACAGCAGATGAAGCGGTTTTGGGAGTGTTCGAGAGAAAAGTTCTTCGAAAGATTTATGGACCTCTACGCGTTGGCGATGGCGAGTACCGAAGAAGATTTAATGATGAGCTGTACGAGCTATACGCAGACATCAACATAGTCCAGCGAATTAAAACGCAGCGGCTGCGCTGGCTAGGCCATGTTATGCGAATGAAAGATGATGCTCCGGCCAAGAAAGTGTAGAGGGCGGTCCCCACTCCGTTGGAAGGACCAGGTGGAAAACGATTTAAACTCCCTTGGTGTGACCAATTGGCGCCGGTTGGCGGAGCGAAGGAGCGACTGGCGCGCCTTGTTGGACGGCCATAACCGTTTAGACGGTTAAGCGCCAATTAAGTAAGTAAGTAAGTAAGTAATTACAAGGAGACGTGACAACACACGGGTTTACCGTGATATACCGTATATTATCGCGTATTGCCTGCCTTTGGTACCACCAAAAAATATAGTTTGTCCTAAGTCTATATTTAATAATTCTTAATTTCACTCCTTGATTGTTTCAACATCAGAACTTTCATTCTGATGAAAATATTTTCAAAATTAAAGATACTTTTACGCGTATCTCAATGCAATTTTACCAAACCTAACAGTGGTTTCAACCACTACACGTCATTATGTCGGCAGACTAACTTAATCAGATTATTCATCCCGAGTACGCCAACCACAAGCTCAGCCTATTAAGCTCCTTGTCTCCGCTCATAAGCCACCCAACCCAAGGGCATCTACGAATGTTCTATTAACAATTTGATATTCCAGAATGACTGGATTGTCCCATAAACGCGCCAAGACGGAGGCACGCGGCAGCACATTCAGCGTCCCATGCCGGCTATGTGAAAAATCGCACAGCATAAGGCTCTGCCCGATTTACCGGGGCATGACGAACATGGATCGACTAAAGACGATTATAGATTTGCGATATTGCACAAATTGCTTATCGCCATTCCACCAACGGAAGACATGTCCCAGCGAAGATCGCTGTCATCGGTGCAACGAGCAGCACCACACGTCAACACACCTGGATGACGTTCCACCACCGTCCCACGAGAGTGATGGCGAAGAGAGCTCCGACGGAGCCCTATCAATCCACGTTACGGAACAAACCCTGTGGTGGGAAGCGGACGTCGCCGAGGAAGAGATCGAACGACGGGAAGATCCTACTACTGGAATACTAGCCACGACACCACCGGGCGGTTCAGGACCACAACGTTTCCGACCGCTCCTACGACACGAGAAGCCTTCAAACGTACAACGCGGGGATGACGGGGAGACAAGTCCTCATCGCACCGCTTTATCGGGGGGCGCCTTGGCGACGCGGAACCGCGTCCGTCCCGCTCGTCACGACGCTCAATTGGTAGGGCGGCCCCGTATAACGCTCGTGCCCAAGTAACCACGCTCGCGCGCCAACCAACAACGCCAGCCGGCTTCAGAACGGGACGCCTCCGGGAGACGCCTCTAGCAACGACCATTACACGCGCATTTGTAGCCATAGCTCCAACGGCGGTCGTTCGGATAGCAGCAGGAGGGAAGCTCCACGCAGTACGCACCCTTATCGATCCGTGCGCTCCGAACTCCATCATCGATGCCAACCTCGCAAAGGACCTCGGGTTAGAGCGTACCGGCACATCCTATCACGTGAAGTGCACGCTTGTTCTACGAGGGAAATACGGGGTAACGGGAGCAGTGACGACCCAGGCCACAGTGGTGTCACGATATTCACGGCTTAGTCCTACAGCAACTCTGGATCCATCGGTAGCCACGCCATTCCAATTTATGAAGCTGGCGGATCCAGCTTTCCACCGGTCTACACCTGTCCGGATCACACTAGGTGCCGATGTCTACGCCAGCCTAATGGGTAGCGGCATACCACCGTCGAACGTAGGCGGGCTGCTGACTCAAGCCACCATATTCGGGTTGGTAGTGTCGGGAGCCCACCAGCAATAATCAGGCATCTGTCCATTCAATAAGTAAAGTGCACTAAAATCAACCCACGTCTATTTCGACTAATATCTCTTTATTCACAGGAATCCCACGAAGAAGCGTCTGGCGTCGGTCGAATTACGTATCCTGGGCATACTATTCTTTCTTCCATACGCATTTACTGCAGGGTCTAAATTTAAGTTGAGATTCGTTAATTTTAAGTTGAGATTCGTTCTCGTGAGCTCTTTGGGACTTGGTTGTTTGGGGCACTACGGTCGTTTCGAAGTTGCTCGCCGCAAGGGGGCCGGCATGTTTAGGCCACAAGCCTAAATATGGCGGTGCACCCTCGTATCGCTTTACTTTTCCTTTTCGTTATCTTTTCACCTCACATTTTTCATTTATTCCTATCGATTTATACCGATAACCGTTTACCCCGCCGGATAATAGTTAAGCCTAGGATTCGGCGGTGACCGCGAACTAAAGTCTTTTTACCTCGGTCACTTCTTTTGCGAACGTCTAAGAAACCGCCAGTAGCCAAGTCACCGAAGGTAAGTCACTTTCCATAATACTCAAAATTATAAAATTCATTCCATACCCTTGCGTGAACTCAAATTTGATTAACTCTGAATTTGCATTCACTTTCGTTTTAATAAATATTATTGTGTACTTTTTATAACGAATTCGTTTGTGTATTTTCTTTTCTTCTCTCTCCACCATTATTACGAGCGCGCCCTATCTGTGGTCTTGCCGCCGTAACACTTAGCATACGTAAATTCATATAAAAGTTATATGAATCGAGCAGTGCATAGGCCTATTTTTGTTAACAAATATTACTCTATTTGTTCATATTTAATAGAAAAAGTTTTTTGCAAATTCGAACAATCTCCAAATATCGAAATTTACTTTCGTGCACAAAAGCGCACCATCTGTAGGATCGAAATTTTTCATGGCGTGTTTCCGAAATTCAAATACTCAAACCAATTATGTAAGCGCTCTAACTCGAAATTCAAAGACACAAACTTATTATGTAACCCCGCTCCATTCGAAATTCGGAAAGCTGCGTATTCTTGTTGCTCGAATGTTTCACCTACATCTGTACATAGTCGTTCGAACCAGATGGTTCGAATAAAACATAGTTTCCCCATTCTTGCCACTTACCTGTTCCAAAATCCTAAAAAATGTATCCAAAATAATTTTTAGCGTACAAAGAAACCTTAAATAGAATTAATTTTTTACCGGCCCATTTTTTGTGTCAAACTTCACTTACACGTAAATACATAGGCCTTAATTTAACAGATTCTTTGTTTTTTTTTAGTTGCTTTCAAAAAAAACATAAAATCACAAATAATGAGTTAACTTTTGTTGAAACTAACTAATTTTATTTATAACCATTAATGGTACACTTGCCCGAAAATGTTTTTGCATTTCCAGATTTTATGCTCATTTTAGATGAAATACGTCTTATACCGAACATAAATAAATAAATAAATAAATTTGCTCCAAAAATATAACATAATATTTTTCATATTGCCTTTTATACTAATTTATTTTATTATTTCTTATTTTATTTTATTATATCGTCTTTTATTTCAACTTATTTTATTATTATTTAAATGCAACTTCACTCAATCGGAAATTTCACGTTGTATATTAAACGAAAAAAAAACGTCCCAAAAACGTTTTTGATTTTAGAAGAAAACGGGAACAGGCATCTAGTGGCCTTAAAATCTATAAATGCTCGCAGCTGCCACTTGCCTCAATATTTTTGTACCCACCGACCAAATGTACCAAAATATTCGGGGACATTTACTACTTCATACAATATAAATTC
>JARSSU010020435.1:0-14681 GCA_029619165.1 Eurosta solidaginis
CAACATTATTTTATTTATTTTTGAGTTTTAAATATTTTCCATCTAATTAGAATTTTCTTTTGAGTTATCAAAAATTTTAAGTTAACACAAAACTCATTACAAAATTATTTTAAAAATATAGTGTTAACTACTTTGTACTCTTACTTTAATTTTAAAATAACTTTTAACGAATTATTTTCCAACTAATTAAATTTTCTTTTTTGAAGTTATTCAAAAATTTTAAGTTTACACGAAAACTGCAATTAAAATTATTTAAAAATTAATTATAGAAATAATAATTTTTCTATTTAATTTTGATTAATTATTTTAAACCTTTATTTTTTAAAAGAATATTTTGATGACTTAAAATATTTTAATTTTTTGATAATAAAAAATAAATAATATACTAAGAATAAATTTAAAATATACAAGTTATTTGTTACAAATAGATAACTCTACACCGACCCTGAATAATAAACATTTTTTTTACGTTTGCCAAACTTTTTCTTCACTGCAAGTTGGAATGTGATATATGATTTTTAATATTGAAATACCACTGTTTATAATGTCCTTTTGAGATTCGCTAGTCATTTTTCACATAGTCTTTTCATCATAGTTTGGACAAACGAGCAGCTTACTTTCAGTGGCTATAATTCGTTTAGCAGTAAGACTATTATGAAACCAACACCAGAGCTCAAAAGTTTATTGAAAGGAAACATGAGCTTCTTATAACATATCAATTTACGGATGCCAATCACCTAGTGTGCAATACAAAAATTTAGAATGTAAGGATCACAAATTTATTTCGAATAAATTTGGCACTTAAGTAACATTTTCCTTAGAAGACTCTACTCGCTACAGCTTTTTTGATCATATTGGTACTACTCCCATATACTTTCGGTGAGATTAACTTAGGCATGTGTGATTCCTTTCAGACTGTGTCCGAACTGTTTTATGATAATTTTTAATTGTTTACTGCTCGTTTAGGGTATCACTTTTGGATTATATTCGCTGTCATTTCTGGGTTTGTTTTTAGGATGCTTCCTGCATTGTACGTAATTTATTATCTTGGCGCCAATTTTGAGATAATTGCGCTAGCGTATCGAGATTGTTTGTATCTGGCCACTCTCCGGATCATTTTGTGATTTCGGATCCCATTAACATTTCGGGATTACTTCAGAACTGTTTTGGGATTATTATGATCCGAAGATAATGTCAAATTTATGGATTGTTTTTGGGACTATGCCAAAGAAAATTCAGTTCATTTGGGGTTGCCTTTGGTACTAATTTACAGGTTTTTTCTATATATATTTTGACTTTGCTTATAGCGAGTTTCATGACTGTCTGCAGATTAGTTGCGCAAAGTTCTCCTATAAATATTGAAACACATATTTCATAATGTGTTTCTAGACATAATTTTGGGATTGTCTTAAGATAATGTCGAACTGATCTTACTTACTTAATTGGCGCTTAACCGTCTAAACGGTTATGGCCGTCAACAAGGCGCGCCAGTCGCTCCTTCGCTCCGCCAACCGGCGCCAATTGGTCACACCAAGGGAGTTTTAAATCGTTTTCCACCTGGTCCTTCCAACGGAGTGGGGGCCGCCCTCTACCTCTGCTTCCATAGGCGGGTTCGATAGAAACACTTTCTTGGCCGGAGCATCATCTTCTCATTCGCATAACATGGCCTAGCCAGCGCAGCCGCTGCGTTTTAATTCGCTGGACTATGTTGATGTCTGCGTATAGCTCGTACAGCTCATCATTAAATCTTCTTCGGTACTCGCCATCGCCAACGCGTAGAGGTCCATAAATCTTTCGAAGAACTTTTCTCTCGAACACTCCCAAAGCCGCTTCATCTGCTGTTTGTCATGGTCCATGCTTTCTGCCCCATATAGTCAGGACGGGTACGATAAGTGACTTGTAGAGTATGATTTTCGTTCGCCGAGAGGACTTTACTTTTCATTGCCTACCTAGTCCAAAGTAGCCATTATTGGCAAGATTGATTCTTCGCTGGATTTCAGTGTGCTGATGGTTGTTGCTATGTTGATGCTGGTTCCCAAATAACGAAGTCTTTTACTATTTCGAAATATGGCTGCCAACAGTAGCTTGGTTTGCCAAGGCGCATATGCGCTGACTTCTTTGCTCGATGACAGCAGTTACTTCGTTTTGTCCTCATTCACCATCAAACCCATCTTTTACCGCTTTCTTTTTCCAGCTTGGAGTAGCAGACTAACAGCGCGGGTGTTTAGTGCCGATGATATCAATGTCATCAGCATATGCCAGTAATTGCACGCTTTTATAGTATATTGTTCCAGTTCTCAAACTATCATCGGATTATATTTTAATATTATTTGGGTTACCCATTTTTGAGCGGGTTTCGGAACTATTTCGCGATGGTTTTGGGGACTGCTTTAAGTACATATGCCGACTATTGCAGAATTATTGGCCACTACCTGGGTAATATTTAAATCATTCATTCAACCAACTCAATAATACCTGTATTTGAGACAGTTCGGGTCTCAAGCATTTTTTTGACAAAGTGGAATTGCACACTCACACAGATAAATGTAAAGTTTTACTTCAACGACAATTTACTCGTTTTTTCGTGCGGACGGCTACAAATTAAAATAAGTTTTAAGTAATAGGAAAAAACAAGCTCAATAACATGTTGCCTGACCCTAATACATGTGTTTGTACAGCTAATTCATAAGCCTACGTATTTACTTCATTATTCATTGCTTATTTGTTTGTGGATTTTCCATTGCTTCACTTGAAATTTGCTGTGGAAGCAAAGATGTTTATTATCATTTACTTTAGTCGTGGCTACCGTATTTTTTTAACGTTTTTTATTTAGGCTGACTTGAGAGCCGGCACGAATTTTGTAATTGAAATTTAAGTAACTTCGCGATAAGCTACAAGCTTGAAACTTGGGAACATAGTTCAGAACCCGATGACAATGCAATAATAAGAAAAAAGTTCCGTTAGGTGGCAAATGGATCGAAATATTTCAAAATCGTATTTGTGTCTCCTATTAGGCTCATATTTGAACATGTATTACATACGGAATAGAAATCGTATATGTGCTCGCGATTATGGCTAATATTTGGAACACATATTACATGACATGAAGTAGAAGTAAAATATGGAATAATCGCCACCATGTAGTGGCGCAATGATCATTATTATTTTATGAATTTTCGAAGTTTTTACAGTGTAACTTTTATTAGCTCCATCGCCATTTTTTCAGTATTTTTGATTTACACAAGTAGGTGTGGGCAGAAAGTCTGATTAGCCTCTTGTTCATCAACACATTACGAAATTGGTGTGCCCTATAGATCAACATTTTTTGTTAAATTACCAGTATCTGATAATGAAACTGTCACATGAAGCTTCATGTTACGACTAACCAAAATTATTAATGCCAACAATGTGTCAGAAATCCATTTGAGGTAAATTGAAAATTATATAAGGATTAATGAGATGTGGAAAACTTTGTGGGTAGTGTTTTGTACATTTTTCCTCCATGAAAAAGAACAAAGTACCAAACATCTTGGTTATCGCCTAAAAAGGGCCAAATTGAGAAAATGGACCAGCGGACCAAATGAGGTTGGAAGGACCATTTTTGGTCCACATGGACCAAGTGGCAACCGCGGCCTTAACCTAAAATATGTGATAGTTCATACAAAAGAATAAATAGCAAACAAATTATAACAAATTGCACGATTCATAACTCCACTTTGTCAAAATGTATACAAAACAAAAAATAAAATATCCAAAAAGTTAATAAATTTACCGACCTCAAATATTGTATAGGTTATGCTTATGTGCGAAAACCAAAAACAAATAGGCTCGCTATGAGTACGGTAATGCTTTTGAGCTATGGTATGGGTACCGTTGACTCAATTACTTGATTACTTCTATAAGGTTGGTAGGTTCAGTTGGTTTTATACGGCTATGGATAATGTCATGTTGCCAGGGCCTTAAAGTTTACTAGAGTTTAATCCTATCTCGTCACCGCTTAACTCAATGAGATACAAAATTTCATGGTATAGAACAACGTGGCATGGTTAAACCTTTCACTTTTAACTAAAGTTATAACTTGCACTGAAGCCCGAACTTGAAGCATGACATCCACATCACATGTTAACCCTGGTATTTACCGCTGTGTTCTTACAGTGTGCGTTGCACAAGAAATAATGAATGCACATTTATTTCTTGGCAAAAGCAGGGCTCAATCGTGCACTGCTTGCTAAAAAATCTTTGTGTAACAAAGCTATGAGTTTTCTTAAGACGTGGATACTAATTTGTTTTGTTGATTTTCCGACAGGTGGATAATTGATGTATGTAGTTTATTGGATCGATGTCCGTCGTCCCTTGGTTGGGAGACAAAGCGGTTTCGAAAAATGACACTGATGATGGCGCAACGCCGAAACCTGCGTTGTCTCTAAACCAAATATCACAAGGGATGACGAAAAATTGTTTTCAACATACACCAGTGATACTACTTGAGAACATACATTTTCTCTCATGATTTCTTTAGCGTTTTTTTCTGAGAATTTTTTCATTTCTCGCGCTTAAGAGCTAAAATTTGGAATTATGTCCCTATTCTAAAGATATGGTCGGCATGTGAGCCTGGTAAAATCTGCCGACCACTGTTTTGTGTCAATTTTTAGGAATGAGCTAAGATTTTTTGTTTGTTTTTGGTTCATCCTAATACACAAATATGTGTGAGTTTCAATACAACGCGTCTTAATTTGAGAATTTAAGAATGAAATTTGCTATAACTAAAACGTCACAGCGTATGCCATTTTCTTAAGTAAAACTTTTTTATCAACACTTCACACAATATTCATTAGTAAATTTATTCAATTAATCAATTCACCGCGCACACAACACAACAAATTACTCCTTCCAGCTCGTTTTATTTGAGTTAAGGGCCTGACAAAGGACATAGTCATGACGCCATAGTCATAACCATATTTTTTACTTATCCATATCAATTGGCATCAATTATTGGTGCCTTAACCTAAAATCGTAAATTTCATAAGATGAATATAAACGCAAAAAATTACGAACATATTCCCACAAACAATAAGTCTCTCTAGTCAAAACGTATCCAAAACAATAAATAAAATGTACAAAAAGCTAATAAATTCACCAACTCAAATATTTTTTAGGTTATGATATGGCGAAAACAAAACCCAATTGGTTGGCTATGGTACGTTCATCGCTAGAGCGTAGCATTGACCATACATTGATTACATAAGGTTGGTTTGATCAGCTGTTTTATTGAATGGATAGGTCAAGTTTAAACGGCCCTTTACGTCACGTTTTTTGTTTACGTCCGAATGATCGCGCGGCGTTCATCATTTTATCACTACTGATTTTATTATTTCTTGAGTATTAGTACTGCTGAGCCTACGCTTAGTCAATTCCTACTGCTTGCTTGAAGCTTTTAAACAATCACTGATGTTTTAGTTGACAATTTGGAATGAGCGATCGCGCCACCAGCAAAGATCGTGTCAATATCGCTAACTATAGTAGATAGAGCGTTGAGCCATCGAAAGTTTGAGTTTGAAAGAGTAAAGCTTCTCATATCAGTAATTGTTACTGTTATTCAAAACTTTTTGCGCTCTTGCGTATCCAACGGTGGGGTCTTTTCTGTCACACTGAGGCGATGCTACGATCGCGCGTCATTCCATCGTCTAATCTCTCTCATAAAATTTAGTTTTATGAAACTTGTGTGGGAGCTGCGCGTTTTTCTACCTAAACTCAATAATTTAAAATTTTATGGTATGACGTAGAAATAAAAAAATAAAACAAACATTGTTTAACGTGCTTTACTATGCGATGGTGCAAAAGCCGGTTCAGTTTGTGGTGCGTTTCCGTAGCGAGCTTTGCTGCTTCACTTGATCAGGGGAAACACAGTAATACGAACGAGTTAATTATTTATTTTTTGACGTTCGTATATGTAGTAAAAGATACAGAGGTTAGACGAAGGGGATGGTTTGAGGGAGCACACCCCAGCATAGAATCAGCGATTACGTCATTTCATTGCTATTTTTGTTGATGTGTAAACATCTTTGCTCACGGTATAGGGGAATCCAGATATAGTCGAGTTGATATGAGCGAAATCAGACAGCAAATTAAGATCAGTCAAGCCCAAGAAAAATAAAGGAAACGACAGTAAAGGAATGAAAAAGAAAAGAGGGATTTGAAGTCAAATCCTGAAGATTGGCTTCCGAAGCCGAAACCTGACCGAAAACAGACGGCGTGTTATCGATTCTTCGAAGTGTTATTGGTCCGTTTTATCGATGAGTTTATCAGTTTGTTATCGTACGGATTAGCAACGTGCATAACATTTCTTATCGACGAGTTATCGATAACAAGTGTATCAATGAGTTGCCACCTTTTTATTGATAAGTTTTCGTTTTGAGATAGAAAAGTTATCGATTATTTTTCGAAAACTATCGGTACGTTATCAGAAAGTTGCCAATTCTCATCTAAAAGTTGTCGATTTATTATCGAACAGGTACCTAATATTTATCCAAAGTTATCGATTATCTATCAAAATGTATCCGATTTAATATCGCAAGTTTTCTATTTGCTATTAACAAGTTATCAATTTGTAATAAAAATGTTATCGGTTGTTTACCAGGCCCTTATCGGAGTGTGTTTTAGCGATTAGTTACCGCGTGGTTATCGTAATTATGGATATTTTATCAAAAAATAGATCGATTGGCTATCGACCCTTTATCGTTTCTTCTAGGATTACTATCAGTTGTTATCGGTCGCACTACCGAATTGTGCGACGACTGGATAGCCTGTTTCTGATACAACTATAAATTAAACCGAATAAGAAAGCGATGACTCGGCTATAACAAGCCAATCCCAGGAAGGATAATAAATCGATATCGAAAACGAATTAATAATTTTGTCGGTATCGGTTTCTCAAAAAGCCCGATATTATTTTTGGAACAAAGTTGGTTAATAGCAGGACATTTTAGTTTATTGTTGAAGTGGGTGCCTGAGTGGAACACTTAGGCCAGTGCTTATTCGCCCGTTGCGATACCAGACATCATAACCTTTGCTCTTCGACCATTTTGAGGACCTGATAAAAGCTACCAAGTCCTTGAGTACATGTTCCACAACCTGGCTCAATTATCCTAGCAAGAGGCAACCAGAAATCGCTGCCTTGCCGGCCACTTAATTCTGTCGAAGTTGCAGAATAGGTTAATTACCGTTTCCTCCTCTTCGGCCTCTTTCCAACGTCCTGCACGATCGACGATAGGCGCCATAACCTTCGCATGCCCACCAATAATGCAATGCCCTTAGTGCGCCCCAAGTGTGGAATTTGTATACCTATACAGGTTGTACACGTGCCGGATCTTTAAGGATCCCATTTTGATGTCCTGAAATCCCGGTGTTTGTAGCCATCTGTTTTTGCTGTTTTGTAAACATTTTAAAAATTTTTTTAAAAAAAACTAATTAAAAAAAATTGTTTTAAATTTTTTTTTAAAAAACTTAAAAAAAAAAAAATTAGCTTGGTTTTTGCATTAGAAAAATTTGTCTAATGGCGGGTCGCTCTCGGCAGTGGATTTGGCAGCGCTCTGCAGGTGCTATCCTGCCATGAAAAGCTCTCATCAAAACTCTCTGCCTTCAGCTGCCCGTTTCGGAGTCGGCCATAAAACATGTAGGGCCCGTCCGCCACTTTTGTAGGGAAAATCAAGAGGAGCACGACGCAAATTTTTGGAAGATGATGCTCGGGCCTTAGATCTCTTCGGGGTTTATAGCGCCTGCCATTTATTTTATTTTTTTTTTGCATCTGGCAAGGGGCATACCTAAACGTTTTTGGTCAGGAGAGTCTGCCTGGTTTACCTGCCTAGTGAGTGCATCTGCAATGTAGTTTTTCGCTCGAGTTTCATGTGGTTTTCACGGTTCTGTTCAGCCATATCTTGAACAAATCGGCGACAGTTTTATGTGTAAGTTCAAATTGAACTAGTAGGAGCCGAGAGCTTGGATGATAGCTGTTGTCGCTGAAAATAAGATTTCTTTGCTGACATTGTATGTCCCTATCCTAACTGCGGCTTCCATGATGACTTAACTTCCTGCCTGGAACAGTGATCGGTAGTCTGAAGGGAGAGTTGATGTCTAGGTCCCTTGCGTAACTACACCTCGAACTCTATCTTAGTTTGGAGCGTTCGTTATATAGAAATACTGCCGCGTCAAAAGCAAGGCACCTATCAAATCCGCCCAATCATCCCTGCTGGGATGTTTATTATAATTTGGTTCTGTTAACTGTTGTGGTCGCCACAGAGATCCGTGCTAGGAGAAGAAAGCTGTATTTGTTTAGTTTATTAGATTCCAGGGATAGCATGACTGTATTTTATATTTTTTTTGCATGGAATTCGCACTGCTTTTTTGGTCACTAGGTTGTTTTTTTCTCTTGTTTAGTGTATTTTCTGTAATTCAAGTGCAATTTCAATTCATGCATTGCTGCAATCTAACTCATAAGTCCAGTTACACGGTTTTGTCTGTAACTCTAGCCCATCCCTTATTAAGGTCAAACTATGCTCTGCAACAGCCAACCATGGCTGTAAATATAAATAAGTATTAAAGCTTATTTTGCTGCTGTTGAAAATTGAAGGTTCCCTACCTTCACTTTTCTTTTGGCAAATTCCAGTTGTTAGTCCACATTTGCTTCGTTGATTTCAAATTTAGTCATTTCATATTAATTTACATAAATTTTATGAATTATTGTTTCGACATATTAATTGTTGATATTTGGGGTTTTTTTTATTAGAAATAAAATTAAAGAAAAAAACTTTGATTATTGGTTAATAAAATTAATTTAAATTAATTACGGCCACCGTGTGTGATGGTTAGCGTGCTCCGACTATCACACCGTATGCGCCTGGTCTCCACTCCCGGGCACAGCAACATCTAATTTTGGAAATATAGATTTTCATTAGAAGAAAATTTTTCTAAGTCTGGGTCGCCCTCGGCAGTGTCTGGCAAGCGCTCCATTGTATTCTGCCATGAAAGCTCTCAGTGGAAACTGCATCTGTCCTTGCAGATGCGTTCGATCGCATAAAACATGTAGTCCGTCCGCCCAATTGTAGGGAAAAAGCAGAGGAGCACGACGCAAATTGGAAGAGAGCTCGCCCTTGATCTCTTTCGAGGTTATCGCGCCTTACATTTATTTTTTTTTTTTTTTTTTTTAAATTAACTAAAAAGTAAAAAATAAATTGCTGTAAAGAAATTATAACCTTTAGAAGTCATTGTACCTTTAACAAATTAGGCTTATTCGTCACTTCGACAAAAAAATTCATAGTGTCATATTTATATATTTTTTAACTTAAAAATTTACGCCTAAAATTAATTAATTTTACAGTTTATATCACCGTCCTAATTGTACATTTTTGACGCCCTTTTTCTTGCTACACAACTCTAGTCAACTTCAAAATGTAGTTTTAAACTCGGCACTGAACCCGGGCATAAAGCCGCGTATCCAATTCATGAAAAAAGCCAAGAAAAATTTCGTATAAATTTTTTTGTGAAAAATTTCACAGCCAGGTTATTTTTGCGATGTTTGCCTTTACCCCTCCGTTCTCTATGAAGCGGTGCACTTCCTGCAAGAACACGAAAGTTCCAGATTCGTCATGCATTAGAAGAAAATTATTAAAAAAATTAAATATCGAATTTGAAACTGCACTTACGGTAGAGAGAAAACACTAAAAAGAGAAAAATTACACTTGTGGCCTTAACCAATTGCAATTCTAAATACATTTACTGTTTATCCCTGGTACTTAACCGACGTGTTCTTACAGGGCATGCCTCAAGATAATATGAGACGCTATATATTTCTTGTTGAAACAAGGTCTTCCCTTGTGCACGTTTTGCTAAAAAAAAACTTGAGATATTGTAGCAGAAAGCGTACAAGTTTTCTTGAGAGGTGGAATATTGTTATTTGGACTGTGTTTTTCTTGCTTTGTGGATACTGCGCTTTTAGTTGAATAAGTTGTTATTTTTGAAAAATAGAAATAAAATAAAAGAAATTTTAGCACTTCCTTTATATAAATGGAAGAAATCAGCGAAAAATGTCTCCTTATATAAAGACAGATTCTTGCTAACCTTCGATTTTTTAAAATTTTTACATTGTGCGGCTCCACCTTTATATGTTTCTTCTCATAAATATTTTTGCAATTTCTATTCAATCAAAGTTTAGCTAGAATATGTCCTTAATATAGGAGACATTTTTCGCTGATTTTTGGTCATTTATATAAAGGAATGAGCTTAAAATTTTTTTATTTATTTTTATTTTCTCCTTTTTCTTATATTTTCTCGATGTCTTAACCTATCTGTTAGTTTTACGCTTTGTAGCGCAATGAGAACTTACATATAAATCAATCCCGAAATTCCCTCCGTTCAGTTTAATTTTTCTAAATATCTCAGTCCGTGCGCCCCTAGCCGAAACTTGGTATTGTGTCAATCGTCTGTCATCGGGGACCTCTGAATTAATCTCTAATTTTTTCAGCCTCTAGCTCATCGAGAATCCTTAAAACCCAGTTTCAAATGTTAAATTATCCCTAACGTAAGGGTGTTTCTCTTTTGTTTCCTTTATCACGGTGTCTTAAGCTGTCTCTGAGGTTTCATGTTTGGTAGGGTCAATGAGAATTTCACTTTAAAATCGATCTCAAAACACCAAATTTCCGAATTCTTATCTAAAATTTCGATCGTGCGCCACCAGTCACTGATTTTTTTCTCCTTTTCTTTACATTTTCTTGTGCTTAAACATATCTGTTAAGTTTACGCTTGTAGCTCAATGAGAACTTACATAAAAATCATCCCAAAATTCCCTCCGTTCAGTTTAATTTTCTAAATATCTCAGTCCGTGCGCCCCCTAGCGAAACTTTTTGTATTGTGTCATCGGCTACACCGACCTCGGATATCAAGTTTGAAATTTCAATCTCTAGCTTATCGAGAGTTACTTTAAACTGGGTTTTGAAAATTTTCTAATTCTTATCTAATTATTTTGATCCGTGCGGCCCCTAACGGATCTTTTTTTTTTCCTTTTGTTGCATTGTCACGGCGTCTTACCTGTCCTGAGTTTCATGTTTGTAGCTTCAATGAGAAGTTTCCCCCCCAACTTTTGAAATCGATCTCAAACACTAATTTCCAAATTCCTTATCTAAATTTTCGATCCGTGCGCCACCTAACGAATTTTTCTTCCATTTTCTTAAATTTTCTCGCAACTTATCCTATTTGTGAAGGTTGGTGTAGCTCAATAGAACTTACATAAAAATTAATCCCAAATTCCATCCCCTTTCGTACGAGTTTTTCTAAATATCTCGTCCCGTGCGCCCCCTAGCGAATCTTTTTGTATCGTGTCCATCGGCTATAATCGACCTCTGAATTAAGTTTGCAATTTGAAGTACCTATCTTAGTTACTTAAAATCTGGTTTGAAAATTTTCAAATTCTTATCTATTTATTTCGGTCCGTCGCCTCTAACGGTTTTTTTTCCTTTTGTTGCATTGGTCCCGGGATTTCTAACGCTATGTGTAAAGTTTAACGTTTGTAGCTCCCAATGAGAATTACTTAAGAATCGATTGCAAGATTTGTATGAAAAGCGGACAACATTTAACCGACCTAATATAAATGATAGTAACATCGTCGGTGTAGGTGTTCGTTAATATGATTTTTCTATGACCGAAACATAGTATAGGAAGATGCGGTCCGAAACTTCTATTCCTTCGATACATATTCTGTATTCGTATTCCAAAAATCTTCATATCATATGCTTCGCATGCACTATATAGCTCTTTTCATTTGACTGAACAAAATAAGCGAAAATAATGAAAAATTACTACAAAATTCCAATTAATATTTGGAATAGACTGTATATGAGAAAACAACCCGGTCATTTGTTTTTTGGCCTCCTAAAAAAAGATTTGCCCATATGAGAGCGGATGGTCATAGTATCCGTTCACATTGAAGCCAGCCAGTTGAGAGACTTTTATATTGATCTGTGTGGCCATTTAAGTGGTCATAATGCCGATTTATATTTTGACCATTTGACTTTATATCCCCTTCCGTTTATTGTTAAAATGTTGTATTTTTCATTCAAAATTCTATAAAATAAATTACACTTGTTTAACTAAATCCTATGCATTTTTCAGTCCTTAAGTCATTCACATAATAATTTTTAATAAACCCACCCTAATATGTTAATATATAAGTAGTAAAATTACTGAATACATATGATACATAATGTATAAACATGCATCACATTTTTTGTATCAATGGTTAAATTACCACTGGAATACGCCTTTAAAGCTTGCGATAACCTAGCTGGTTGGGACTCTACTACGTACTTACTAATACCTTTGGCGATAACCTAAACTTAACACAGATGCTTATGTGAATAATTGTTTGCATGCGTTATTTTATTTTCCGAATAATTTTAAAATTTTGATTATTTAAAAAATTTAATAAAATATATAATTTTTTGAGAATTGTGTGCCTACTTTGTTCGGCGATCATTTCCTATTTATACTTTTGAAGTTTTATATGGCTTGCACATGGGCCATTTTGAGCTAACTTATGGTAAACATGAAAATAATTTAGCCGCAAACTCGAGTTTATGGCCAATGTGAATGCTATATTTAGATCAGTGTGTTTGAGAAAATTATATATGGATTGGTGTTTGATAGGTCGTTTCGGCGGGACGTATGAGTAATTTTTCTCATTAGCCCAGTCAGAAATAGTAAGCGGGTGTATTGATTATTTGTTCAAAGACCATTTTTTCTTGACTATACCTTTTTTAGAAGCTATGCGGTTAGCACTTGGTTTTTTAATTTTGTGAGAAGGTTGGCAAAATTATAATACCTCCGCAAGAGAAACGCGCTCTCGCAGTATTTGTGATTTTGTATAGCAGTTTATGTAGTCTGTGTGTCTTTTACACCTCTCGAAAATTAACTTGAGACTGAGTCGTCTCAACGAAAAAAAGTTGTAAAAGTCCACACCGAAGCTTATTTTAAGAGGTTTGTCTGTACACACTTTTTTGTTTCAGAGTCTTGTAAAAACACGAAATTGCTTTTTTTGTTCCATAATGTTACTTACTTCGAAGTAACAAGAGCTAGGAATGGGAATTGAGAGTGGAAGAAAAAGAGAAGAAGAAAAAAAGAGAGAATGGATGGTGAAGAAAGAGGTGGTGAGTAGGAAGTGAGTAAAAATGGATAAGTGCGAGGAAGAGATAGGAAAGGGACGAAGAAAATAGAATGAGCGAAAAATGGGGCAGAAAAGAGAAAATTGTGACGATTTAAATCGGGGCTGAGATAAAGGATCAAACAATTAGATGAGGGAGAAAGCAAGAAATAAAAAGTATTTTTTTTTTGCAGAATGCTACAACCTACAAATGCCTTTGTTTTATTGGTTTTATATCAGGGAGGAATATTATCGAGCAGGAGAACAGGTCAATGTCTATCTTTAACTTCTATATATAAAATGAATGCAATTTTTGAAAATTTATCCTTGCGTTAGTTTCATACAGTTTGTATGGCTTATACGAACAAAGATTTAAAAATTCGGTCAGTCAGGTGAAACTGGTGTTTTCATATTTGTAAAGAGATTCCACATATGATGAAATTGCGGTGAAGAGGGAATGGGAAGTGAGAAAATGTAGTAGGATTCAGACGAGTTGAAGTGGGAATGGTGCCGCATGGAAATGGTTTGGGGTCGGACAGAAGATAATGGAATAGGATCAACAATACATATAATAATAAGAAAAATTGAAGATACTAGAACAAGATGGCGAAAAAGGGTTAGATGAACGTGAGAGCTCACTTTTATAGATGTAATAAGAACTACTTTCGGGCAAAACGAAGCCCTTTCTGTGTAGTATAGTATACATATGGGCCGATACACAACAAAAACGCTTTAACTTTTTTGGATACTCGGGTTTACACACGGGCAAAAAACTTAAGGCCAAAAAAGTGTGGGCAAGGACAAAGTTTTACCTTTTGACTATCCGATCTGATATATTTAAAAAAAAAATCAAGAAATTGCTAGTAAGTTTTTGCGAACTTTCTGAAACTGTAAAAACGTCGATTTTTTTACACTTTTTCCAGCGATACCCTGAGTTTTTTTGTTTTTTTGAATTTTTCGATAAAATTTTGAGGCATCGCTAACGACTATGGAATTTAAAACTGAATGTTGTTTTTGAGACAGAGATTTTAAGAAGATGAGCAAAATTAATGTGCCCCTTCCAATACTCAAACTATCCATCAATCAATATAGCGATACTTTTTTTTTTTGTCATTTTTCACACACAATATTGACAGTTTTTTGGCTTATAGCTTTCTTTTTGAGGCACTCAGTATTGAAATTTGGATTATGAACGATAATAGCCTATCAGGTGCGGTAACATACCTGGGGCTTCAAATTGCGATATGCCTCTTCAGTGTTTGAAGGTATAGGCAGACAAAGTGAACCCTTTGTTGCGTAAATTTTTTTCAGGAACATGTTTTTTTTTTGTGGGGCACAGCTTACAAATTTTACTTTTATCACTTCATACCCGTTAGTTAATTTTTTACTCTACACCACAGTAGTATAACACAGACTCCATCAATTGCCTCCTGCTTGGAATATTCACGCAAGGAAAGTTATTGATTTTTGTACATGGGGCAAATATACGAAATTT
>JARSSU010020436.1:0-27662 GCA_029619165.1 Eurosta solidaginis
TATCTCCCGTCTCGTGGGAGATGTAAAAAAATTAAAGGTGCGGAGGAACTCACTGTCCTCCGATACTTGTGAAATGAAAGAAAGGAACGATTTCAGATTAACGTCACAACTTCTTTATTCGTGCCACTTGCACGCTAATTAACTACTGCCCTCAAACATACGTTGTAACTTACTTAAATAACTTCTTAGATTAACTAAAATGTTTACATTGCAGTTCCCATGCTTTACCCAGAACTGCTCGCTTGTGTAGACAGGAAATGCTTAGCGTGCGATTCCCATAACTAATGTAAGGTGACCTGATCGATGGTTGCGCGTGTGCCGCGTCAGCGACTTTATTCTGTTGAACTAAATAAGTCACATGCTTAGCAACGTGATCGTAGGGTGTGCCGTATTATGGTACCTATGCGTGTAACTCCTCCCCCTTTAAAGATCTGCGTCTCGTAGATCAAATGTCGAAAAGCGTGAGGGGGAGAAATTTTGTAAGGAGTGATTGCGGCCTTCTGGTGATGATTTAGTACTGACGCTTGTGACTGGCAGGCTAGGATCTGAGCGATAAAATTCAGGTGCAGATTTGCCTTTGGGGATCCTATTTATGCTAATGTTTCCCGTCCAATGCGTTGGAATTTGAACCGGTGGAAGGTCTAGTTTCTTTGTGTAACATCTCCACAGCGTTCCGGCAATAAGGGCTATTGCGCAAATCGAGATAGCCTCTGTAACGATAGAAAAATTGATTTTTTCATTGACATAGCCTAGATACTTAACATTCTCCATTGTGATGTCGTGGATGTACTCCAAGTTGACTTTCATGGTATGGTTTTTTATGTTAGAAAGTACGGCTGGGAGGGCGTGTGCGGTAACAGCTTCATTGCTGGAAAATTCCTGATCGCCAATCTTGATTGTCTCGTTGTTGAATTGAATTACGTATGTGCCATTAATAGTATTTGTGGCATTGTTGCTCCTTATTATGCCCTGGTAGTTTGAAATGAAAATGGTGTTTTCGTTTACCAGCTCTATACGGGATCCGTTTCGTCTAATAAATTGACAACTAGCAGCCCCACCTTTTAAGAGTCGTGGCAGGCAGCTGTTTTCTTCCAGCGCAATCAAGGACTCGGAGCTGCATACTGTGGATGAGCCGATAACCATGCAATCCTTCGTCAACCCGTATGTCTCCTCTTGATTGACCAGCATTCTGTCGAACGGTAGGTCCACTTGTTTACCAGCGTAGATTCCAGCGCGGGTAATCAGAAGATTGTATTTACTGGCCGTCACTTTCGGCATCGATAGGACGTAGAGTAGAAGTGTCCCGTTTGTGAGGACCGATGGTTGGCCATATTCGATTGCCTCAATTACATTCTGGTATGGGAGGGTTTCTGTTTCGGATAGGATTTGGTTCACTTCGTCTATGTCTAGCAAGTTGGTATTAACAATTCCTCGCTTTGCCAATTGACATGCTCGCACAAATTCATTGACCTCTTCACGAATGAGGACGATGTTGCGAAGTGCGCTTTGCTCGAATTCGATTCCTTCTGTTTCCTTTACTACGTAGTTGGTGCGGTTCACCACTTCTTCAATTCGTTTCAATACTTCTTCGGTGGTTGTGAATAGCTTTCTATTGACCTTATATTGATGGTTGTTGTTCGCTATTATCTGGTTTTGGCTGTGGAGGATGTTATTCCAATCTGTTGCGTCAGGCGATCCTGCCAGCCATTTCCATGCTGACCCAATCCAGTCAATGGATCGGGTGACTCTAGTCTTGCTTGTGCTTCCCATCAACTCTTCGAGTCGTTCGAGTGTTTTGGTTGATGTAGTGCTGGGCTAAGAGTTGCTCGTCGGTTCGTTTGATTAGATGACTTGCTAATTTATCCATTTGAGTCACCATCGTGGTGTACTTTTGTAGGTCGATGACGTGTATGAGTTTGAATGAGCCCCCTATGATCCACCCATCCCCGCTCTGGATGGTTATTATTGGGGCCTTGTAGTTGAATATGTGTAGTGCGCTGATGGCTGATGCCAGCAGTGGGAATCTGCAACGCAAGATGTTAATTCTAATTTAATGTAGTTAGTAGTTGTTATGTTCTAAGTACTAAGTTACGGTTATCTATTTAATAAAAAGAAAAAAATGTTATTGATAGTAGGAAGGTATTATTAGTAAGCGGAATTCTTAAGATTAGATTGATTATCATTAAACTAGCGTTACTGTTTTAGTTTAGGATTTTCGCCTTTCTAGCGATGTTAATTTGTTAATGTGTCGGTGGTTTACAAATTATGATTAGTGGGGAAGATTAAAATAAAATTTAAAAATTTTGCTTTATACTGTTATTACAAAGGGTTTCAAAAATAAAAAGGGAACAAAAAATTAGGAAAATTAAAAAGGTGAAAAATTTTGGTTGTCTTTTTTTTTGTATCCTTTTTCATTGTTAACAATTTTTTCGTTTTTCTTCTTTTCTTTGGATTACTACGAGCCTACTAAGGCACGATTTGTCCCACTTACAAGCCCGCTCTTGTTAGATAAACTCCCTCTTGGTGCCAGATCTTTTATAATTTCTTTTCATGTTTTTTGTATGTTTGTTTGTTTTATTGTGTGGGGGCAGTTTGTGAATTTGTCTTTCGACCTCTCCACGCATATTGACGGGGTAGGGATAGCTTTTGGTGTAAATGGGGTTTTCGGTTACTGTTTTTATCTCAGCCTGGAGGTTGGTTTGAATTTCCGTGGATTGGTCGACTGGACCGAATAAAGTTTCGTACTTTTCTAGTATTCCATATAGCTTGCTTTTCGTATGTTCGGTGACATAGTTGTCAAGGGGGATGACTATATTAATGGAGTTAACTTGTTGCGCAGTCTTTCGCTTAAGAGGCAGAAGGATGTCTGGTTTAAGGATGAGGGTATTGAGTTCCCTATCTAACACCGCTTTAATTTCTGAGAGAGTATCATCCCCTATTATCCCGTCAAATGATTCTAGACCGGGAAGGACAAAGAATGTAGTCGGCAGATCCCTACCAACAAACTGAAAAAAGTTTCCGCAAACCTTCTTGTCGATTTTGATTCTACCCCCCGCCGAGATTACATGGAATGGTTTTTCCACTGGGGTAGTGTTTAAGGCTACGCGCTCGCTAATGTAGTTTTTATTTGCGCCGGTGTCAACTAAGAACTCTAATATACCTTGACCCTGAGTGACGTACTCTAAATATGGTACGCCGGACACGAGGCTCCCATTGTAAAATTTAGTTGGTCAATTGTTGAATCTTTTTGTTCATTGGAGGCATCTTCTCCCTCCTTTTCGTCTACGGCCACCAGATGAAACAATTTTTGTTTCTTGTTTGTTTCGTTGTTTGAAAATTTTGTTGGAAACTGACTTTTCCTTGGCCCGTCGTACCTAGAGAACCTGGAATTTCCTGTCTGGCGGGTTTGAGAGGATGCACCGGCATCCGCTCTTAAAGCCGTGGGGGGGTCACTGTTGTTGCGCCAGCTTTGCGCAGATTGGTGGCTATTCCTGGTTTGCCCTGACCTGGCGTATGGGGAGTTGAATCCCCTCTGATTTTGATGTCGGTCTATAAAGCTCCCATTGGAGTGGGTTGCATTATTGTACCTTGAATGGTTCGGGGCTGGATTCTGCGGTGTGCCAGAGTAGTCTGTGCTGCCGCGAGGAAAATAACGCTGTGATGGAGTTTGGTACGAATCGCCGAACATTCGGCCACTTCTGTTTAATACCTGTGGGGGGCGGTAAATAGCGTTTCGCCGATCCACGTTCATGAACGTGAGGCATGACGAATATGCCTCAGGTAAGGATTTTGGCTTCTGCATAAGAAGCAAGGTCGGCAAGTCGCCGTTTAGCCCCCTGATGAAGACATCCAAGGCTCTTCGTCTATGTGCCTCGGCCAATGCCTTAACCGTTTCTGTGTGCACATATTTATCAGTGCTTATTGTATTTATCATGAGTGACAATTGCTTGTTTATTTGGGCATAGAATTCGGACAACTTTTGCCGCCCCTGGGTCATGAGGGTAAGTTGCTGATCAAGGGTTTCGATATCCCTAACGTCCGCATAATGCAAGGAGAGAATCTCCTTGATTTTCTTCCAATCCGAATCTAAAATATTGTGAGACACCAAGGCGGCATCTGCCGCTCCCCTAATCTTGCATCTTATGTGCCTTAAAATTGCCCTATATATTGGCTTTTGCCGAACGGGCTTATAATCACTTAAAACCTGTTCTACACTATGGATCCAGGAGGTATAGTGCTCCCGAGATCCATCAAACACTTGAAGTTCTTTCACACAATCTGGTAACCTTGCTATTTCTTTGAGGTCCTCCTCCGTCTGAGGAGTCACAAGAGGCTCTTCTACTGGTGTTGCCTCACTATCGACAGATTGCCGATGAACCTCTTCTACCCTACTTTCTAGTCTCTCTAGGGTTTGGCTAAGTCCTTGTATGGACTCGTCAGCGTTCGTCGATTCTACGCTTTTGAGGCGTTCCTCGAATCTCCTCAGCTGAGCGAGGATGGCGTTCACGGCGCCATTCATTTCAGTCAGCGACTTCTTCATTTCGTCGGCGTTCATGATTAGGTATGCTGAAAAGATAAGAACTGTAAGAAAATATACGTGTGACCTACACAATCCAATGTCTCATTTGAGGATTCTTGTCGCGTTTAGATTGGAGAATTTTCAATTTTCTCTCTTCCTCTTTCACTTTTCCCTGTTAGATTGGGGAATTTTCAATTTTCTCTATTTTTCTTGCACTTTTCACTGTTAGATTGGAGAATTTTCAATTTTCTCTCTTTCTCTTTCACTTTTCCCTGTTAGATTGGGGAATTTTCAATTTTCTCTATTTTTCTTGCACTTTTCACTGTTAGATTGGAGAATTTTCAATTTTTTTTTCTGTGCACTTTCCACTTAACACACGCGACGCGAACCCTGTACTCCGAAGCTCGGGCGCCAGTTATCTCCCGTCTCGTGGGAGATGTAAAAAAATTAAAGGTGCGGAGGAACTCACTGTCCTCCGATACTTGTGAAATGAAAGAAAGAACGATTTCAGATTAACGTCACAACTTCTTTATTCGTGCCACTTGCACGCTAATTAACTACTGCCCTCAAACATACGTTGTAACTTACTTAAATAACTTCTTAGATTAACTAAAATGTTTACATTGCAGTTCCCATGCTTTACCCAGAACTGCTCGCTTGTGTAAACAGGAAATGCTTAGCGTGCGATTCCCATAACTAATGTAAGGTGACCTGATCGATGGTTGCGCGTGTGCCGCGTCAGCGACTTTATTCTGTTGAACTAAATAAGTCACATGCTTAGCAACGTGATCGTAGGGTGTGCCGTATTATGGTACCTATGCGTGTAACTTACATATATATATTTTTAATTGTCGCTGCTGCTATAAGATGGTTGCCGCTGATGTCATCAATATTACTGCTGCCGGAGTTGTTCTGCCGCCGATGTTGTTGCTTTACGTGTTAAAGTTGGTGGTGGTGGAAAATTACGTTGAATTGTGTATGTATGTTTTTGGGTGCCGTTATGTGTGGCGTGGTGCGAGTGCCGTTATGTACAGGCCCGTTGGTTTTTTTTTCAGAATTTGTTAAATTTTGAGTAATTTTGTTGAATTTTTATTTAAGAAAATATGTCGTAATTTGTTAGATTTTAATTTAGAAAGTTGTGTTGTAAGTTTGTTGAATTTTAATGTAGGAAATTATATCGTAGTTTAGTAGAAATTTATTTAGAAAATTGTATATTGAAATTTTGTTGAATTTTAGTTAGAAAATCGATGGTAGTTTAGTAAAATTTTATTTTGAAAATTTGTAGTTTCTTTTATTGAATTTTATTTAGAAAATTATTAAATTTGTTTTAGGAATCGTAGATTTAGAAATTTTTATTAAATTTATTTACTGTATTGATTTTATTAAATTTTATGTAGAACACCACGCACTTGACTTCACACACCAGACAAAATTTTTCCACTCACCACTCTGCCAAGTAAAAAGACGTCCGGTTCAGCACGATGCCAAAATGAAAAAGACGACCAGCCTCACGGCTTCACGGTCGCCATGTGAGTTAACCCCAAAATGGTTAACTCGGTTTGCTCACCTGCAATTATTGCTCGTGGTCTCGGAGGGCGCCGTCTCCACAACGTGGTTGTTTTCCACAGAATTTTCCGCAGGATCTTAGCGTGGCGGTCGCTTCTCGCCACGATCCGTTTTAATGAAAAACACCTAATTAGGTTTTCAATGGTATAAGCACTTTTATTAATTTAATTTTCTTATTCACACTGGACAACACGTCCGGTCACTTTCGTTGCAAAAATTATCTTGTCTCTATGACATTTTTCTGTCAGTGACGTGGGCTGCAGCTGCATTTGACATGCGCGTTGCCAACTGCCCGCGCCTGTCAAATGCAACTAAAGCTCCACGCACATAGCTTGTGTTATATAACGGATGTGAGAGTTTACTTTATCTTTACAGTTCACAGCAGCGGTCTTTTCAAACTGTAGCTTAAAAACCGAGAAAGGAATAGTACCGTCAAAAGGTGGAGTTCGTATTACGCGCTGAAGCATTTTCATCCGTAGCTTAGTGGAAAGTTATTGTAATCATTTGCGAATTCCCTGATATCCGAAACTAGAATATTGAGATAACAATCTCCATTAATTTTCCCACATCTGGAGATGGGAGGTTTCTGCAAAACTTTTTGACCTTTAATTGGAACGAGCAAATGTGCTCTGCTATGGACTAGTTCGGTACTAGGCAAAGTATTCCAGTTTAAAACAAGTAAGAAAGTCTAAGTTCGGGTGAAACCGAACATGAAATATCCAGCTGTGCACTTGAAACGCTGTTGTTGTTTGCTTTGTGTGGTTAATAGTGTTATAGGCTGCGCAATCTAATCTAATATATATTATAAATGGGAAATGTTTGGATGTTTGTCCAGACGTTTGTTTTTGTGACTCAATCACGCAAGAACGGCTGGACCGATTTGGAAGAAATTTGGCACGCATATAGCCAATAGTCAGAAGGATCTACTAGCTATATGCTTTTGAAAGGGGTGAGGTCACCGCCCCCTACGTGCAATCCTGCCCCCTAGGAACAGTTATAATTTAATTTTTGTATTTTTTCGTCTTTGTGACTGAATCACTCCAGAACGGTTACACGGCTTTTGATGAGATTTGTGACACAGACAGTAGTCTACTAGCGAAATTTTTTTCGAACATGGAAAGGGGGTGGGGTTCCCACGACCCCTTCGAACAATTACTTTTTAATAATTTTTACACATTATAACTTTACGTATACGGGCCTTCACCAATATTACAGACTCAATGGGTCAAATAAGTCGAGGGCTTACAAAGTGATCTGTGACACCTTCCGCCCCCTCTCCCCCTTCTCTCTCCCTCTGGTGTAAAATCTATAAATTGTTATAACTCAATATACATTTTCTCCTAAATCAATAGTTTTTGGTATCTGGCACATTCAGATCGAGATCTAAACAATTTTGGAAAAACGATCAATGGTCCTCTCCTTCTCCTCCCGCCATCCACCCTCCACCAGTTGTTTTTATTAGCACGCTTTATTAGCTTTACCTGTATGTTTCTATGTAACTCTTCATTCGCTCCAACGCGCCTGCTGCCTTATTAACATGGTTTTATAATTAGCTTCACCTTATTTGTAATCCCGTTAGGGTCATTTCTGGATGGTTTTCGAGATCCGTCCGGGATCCCTTCGGGGTCATTTCGGAACTTTTTCAGGACTATTTCGGGATCATTTTGGGACCCTTCCGGGATAATTTCTGTATAGTTCTGGGGATCCGTCCGGGATCCCGTCAGGGTTATTTTGGGACTTTTTCGGGACTATTCCGGCATAATTTCGGAACTATTTCGCGATCATTTGGGGACCCTTCCGGCATCATTTCTGGATGGGCTTCGGGATCCGTCTATCATCCCGTCGGGGTATTTTCGGGATAATTTGCGTACCTTTAAGAGATAAATTCTTTACGGTTTCCGGGATCACTACGGGGCTTTTTCGGGGTCATTTTGGGTCCCTTCCGTAATTATTCCTGGATGGTTTTAGGGATCCGTCCGGGAATCTCGTCGGGGTCATGTCGGGGCTATTTCGGGATCATTAGGGGTATCTTCCGGCATCATTTCTGGATGGTTTTCGAGATCCGTCCGGGATCCCGTCGGGGTCATTTTGGGACTTTTTCTCGACTAATACGGGATCATTTGGGGACACTTTCGCCATCATTTCTGGATGGTTTTCGGAATCCGTCCGCGATCCGGTCAGGGTCATTTCGGGACTACTTCGGGATAATTTGGGGCACCTACCGGTATCATTTCTGGATGGTTTTCGGTATCCGTCCGGGATCCCGTCGGGGTCATTTCGGGACGTTTTCGGGACCATTTGGGGTCCGTTCCGGCATCATTTCTGGATGGTTTTCGGGATCCGGCCGGGATCCTCTCGGGGTCATTTCGGGACTTTTGCGGGATCATTTGGGGTCTCTGCCGTCATCATTTCTGGATGGTTTTCGCTATCCGTCCGGGATCCCGTCGATGTTATTTCGGGACTATTTCGGCATTATTTGGGTTATGGGGATCCGCCCGGGATCCCGTCGGGGTCATTTCGGAATTTTTTCTCGACTAATACAGGATCATTTGGGGACCCTTTCGGCATCATTTCTGGATGGTTTTCTGGATCCGTCTGGGATTCCGTCGGCGTCATTTCGCTACTATTAGGGGATCATTTGGGGACCTTTCCGGCATCATTTCTGAATAGTTTTAGGGATCCGTTCGAGATCCCCACGGGGTCATTTCGGGACTATTTCGGGATCATTTGGGGTACCTACCGGCATCATTTCTGGATGGTTTACGGGATCCGTACGGGATCCCGTCAGGTTCATTTCGGGACTTTTTCGGGATCATTTAAGCATGGTTTCAGCACCCGTCCGAGATCCCATCAGGGTAATTTCTGGACTTTTCCGAGACTGTTTCAGGATCATTTTGGGACCCTTCCAAGATCATTGCTGGATGGATTTCGGGATCTGTCCGTGATCCCGTCAGGGCCATTTAGGGATCCGTTCGAGATCCAGTCAGGGTAAATTCGGGACTTCTTTGGGACTATTTCGGAATCATTTTTGGATGATTTTCGGGATCCGTCCGGAGCCCGTCTGGGTCATTTCGGAACTTTTTCGGGGCTAATACGGATCATTTGGGGGCCCTTCCGGCATCACTTCTGGATGGATTTCGGGATCTATACGGGAACCCATAAGGGTAATTTCGCGGCTTTTTCGGGACTATTTCGGGATCATTTGGAGACCCTTTAGGGGTCATTTCATGACTTTTTCTGTATTATTTCGGGATCATTTTGGGACCCTTCCGGAATCATTTCTGTATGGTTTTCGCGATACGTCATGGACCCCCTCGGGTTCATTTCGGAACTTTTTTGGACTATGTCGGGATAATTTAGGAACCCTTCCTTCATATTTTCTGGATGGTTTTTGAGATCCGTCCGGGAGCCCGTCAGGGTCATTTCGGAACTTTTTCGGGACTATTTCGGGATCATTTTGGTACCCTTCAGGGATCATTTCTTTGTGGTTCTCTGGATAAGTCTAGAATCGTGTCGTTGTCATTTCGGGTTTTTTTGGGTCTATTCCGGGAACTTTTGAAGATCCTTCGGGGGCATTTCTGGATCGTTTTAGGAATCCATCCGCGATAGCGTCGGGGTCATTTCGTGGCTTTTTATGGATAATTTCGGGATCATTTGGGGATCCTATCAGGTTATCAGCTCATTTAGTTCTTTTTTACTCAATTACAAATATAAAATGCATTACACAGAAATAAAATTTTAAACAGATAACTTGATAGCAGGCTAACGCGAATAGTCCATATATTTCTTTTGCTCCTTGCGGACGGGGCCGCGGGTAAAGGCTAGTAATACATATATGGCTCTATTCTGAACTCATTTTCGTTCAAAAGAAGCAATAAGGAAACAGAGGCTGCCACTTACATATGAAATTCAGCGGATAAAAATGCAGTTAACCGTTGTAGCTATGAAACAAATGTTTATGCCAAACTTCGTTCGCATTGGGAGATTTTGTTCGCCTTATGGCACTATACGTATTTTGGAAAGGGTACCAAAAAAGGGCGGGTCACGCCCATTTTCAAAATTTGTTTAAGTTTTGTTCTTAGATCAACTATTGCACTACTGAGGGAGAATATCAGTCAAATGTAGTTAAATACCATAGAATTATTGCAACCTTCATTAAAAGTAGGGGTGGTATCTAACCGATTTGGATTATCTTCACTCAGTCTATATAATTTGGCAAGGATAGTGTCTTTATATTCGTATAGCGAATTTGGTGGGGATATTCCAATATTTGCTCAAGTTATCGTGAAACGGACGAACAGACGGACGGGCCGATGGACGGACGGACATGGCTTAATCAATTTTTTTTTCGATACTGATGATTTTGATATATGGAATTCTATATCTATCTCGATTCATTTATACCTGTACAACCAACCGTTATCCTTTTTTATGCGTGAGGGCTGAAAAATGCCTAATTCGCCATAATTATTGCGTGCCCGTAGACAAAACAACCCCAGTTTTGGAACCGTCGCCCACCCCGGTAACACTTTCGAATTACTTCAGGGTGGCGTTCCATATTTCTCACTTTTTAAGAGCCTACTGTTGTCCCTGCGTCCAGGTTCCCGCTATTTGCTCTGCTTCGCCTGCGCATTTTTCTGCGCTCCCTCACAGTCAGGCGTGTCATGACTCTAAATGCCATTTTGATCACTGCAGTTCAGCATTCTTTTCTATTGCACATTTGTAATACTAAATTTCTCGTGGTAGGTCCTCCCCAAATACTCTATGCAAGGTCACTCTTTCCTCGTGAAAAGGGGGGAAGTGGAGCATGACGTGTTTTGCGTTCTCTAATTCCGTAGTATACCTTGGGCAAAGAGGATCTTCCTCTATCCTACGCTTCCATGAATACTTTTTGAAACCGCCATGTCCAGTCAGTATCTGCGTTAGATGGTAGTTGTAGTTCAGTTCGCTGTGCTTCCGCTCATTCCATTGAGCTACGTCCCAAACTAACTTGAAGGTCCAACGCCCTTTACTCGAGGCCTCCCTCCATTCTTGCCACTTAGCTATTGTTTGTGTCTTTGCTCTTTTCGTGGCGTCTTCAGATGGTCGCTCGATATTAGTGTTATACAGATCGGCCATCTCCCTTGCCAGTAAGTCCACTGGTACTTTCCGAGGTAGGATCAGGATCACGTCATCGGATATCGTCCGATGAGCACTTGCTATTCTTATACCTGCAAGTCGGTATGCTGCTAATATATCTTTTTGATGGGTCCGTTTAGATCCGTACCACACTGGTGCTGCGTATAGTATTATCGAGCTGGTTACTCTGTACAATAGCTGACGGGTAGCTTCGCTCGGACCAGCAATGTTAGGCATTATTCGCAAAAGTGCTCTATTAACTTTGGTAATTTTATCTCCCACCGCCCCGACGTGCTCTTTGAAAGTTACTTAGACTCAACGTGCAACCGTTATCCAATCAAAGTTATAATACCCTGTATACAAGTACAGCTGTGTATAACTAACAAGTTATTTTTGTTTATGACTGTGTGATTGTACGTGATTTTAGCCACATGATTTTACAACAATTTGTTGTTCTAACAATTGATTTAAATTACTCGAACGCTGTGGCATGTCGACGTGTGGTCATTTGTGGTATTTGAATGTGGTTCGTACATGTGTATGTTTGTATTAGTGAATACCACTAAAGTGTAAATCTTTTTTGTTCAAAATTTACAAAGTATTCGCTGCTGACGTCCAACAATTTAGTAATCGATTAAAATGAGTGACATGTGAATGCATGAGAAAGCAAGTGCAATCAAATTAATGCACAATTTATTGGTACATTACTCAAAATAATATGACACACAGTCTAACTAAAATCCTAATAACTATTTTTAAGCGCCCATTAGTTTTCGCATCAACACTTATTTAAAATGTCTACTTGTAATTAGGAAAATGAAAATTAGCATTAATGCTGCAGGCACATACATACATATATAACTTTTAGGCACACATGACTTTTGCAAATTTTTCACATACCATAAGCCAGCAGCTTTTGTGAAATTTATAAAATTTATGATGATGTGTTTTCTTTGTCTTGTCATAATTAATCAATCATTCAGACTTATTTTCGTTTGAGTGTACTTAATCTACGCAAATTTATGTATACATAGTGGTGGACTAGTTTCGCTTTGTTATTCATAGGCGCGTTTGCTAAGAGAACGAAGTTATTCTATAACATAAGTCCTGGAACCTAATGGGGTTTTTTACGTTTGGTCGTCAAACAAATTCTGTTAACAATATGGACACATTCAGTTTATGTGAGGTATTCACTGACTGACCAGTTCAACCTAACCTAATCTTATAAAACTCAACAGCCTTCTGGGGAATTCCAACGGTTCAGATATACCAAGCACTATAATACCTACATGATTTTATGTTAATACCAATTTCACACAGAAGCTTAATGAAATAATTAGGCAAGTTTTCTACATTAAATCCTTTATTGAATTCAATCTTCCATATAAAATACAAACTCCTAGTTCTCTCATTATTGCTTTATTGAATGCCTAATGGAGTCAAAATCGAGTACGTTTTGCTTGATTGTAACAAATGACAATAAAAACTAAATTATTTTCAATAATTTACGAAAACTAGAAAAACACCAAAAGAATTAAAAGTTTTATATTCGTTGCAAGTGCAGCAAAGGATAATATAAATTTTTCAAAAATATGTACATACATATTTGGTTAGGTGCAACATCTGTGAGTGGTAGAGCATATATTGTCTCAATAGTTAAAGAGGAAACGGCTGAAATCTACTTAAACAATGTTTTGAAAAATCTTAATATTTTTTTGGGGCTGCTGACAGATGTTCGCTTAATGAAGCAAGTGGCCGTGCATGGCCGGGAAAAATTAATTATTTCATTAAACAAAATTGTGATGCGATTAAGTTTCTGTGTGAAATTGACAACACTCATTAACACTAGGCTACAGTATACTTTTTTAAGTGTTTTGAAATTTTCATTAACATTTCGTAAAGCTTTAAAATTGGAAAAAAAACTTTGAAAAGTAGTTTGTACCATGATAAAAATACGAGAAGGTAAAACCATTTGCTCTTCTTGGCTCTTTGGTTCTTAACAAATTTTAAATCTGTCTCCAAAACTTTGTGGAAATGCCATACAAACATTTTTTTTTGCGAAAATTTTTTATGAATTTTTCACGTTTTGGCCCTAAGATTTTTTTAAATATGGAGGGTTTAACCGCGAATTTTAACTAGCCATCAACAGCAGATATGTTGGAGGTCCTCGGAGCTGACCGATTCACTTAATCCAGTTAAGGGATGGTAGTGTTTGTTCAACATTTGTGCTATACACCAAATGGTCGAAGTTGAGGCAGGATGACGTACATATCTTTGGAAAGTGAGCTTTCTTCTGCGATTGCTTTGAAGAAAACCGCAGATTCTGTGTGGATATTTTTGCAGGCCAGCTAATTTTGCTGTGGATCATACGCCAGATCCTCCCATAGGGTTTAATGAACGTAGCCTTATGTGTATTGAAGGCGCAATTACATCAAGCAGATGAGTTCTGAGATGCTTCGATGTTCAAACGTCTTAAGAAGACATCCCATTTAAGTGCTAGGACTTGAGGATTTTGTTGCATTTCTATGCCTTGTAATCAATTTCGGATGCATTTGCGTTAACCCTCCCTCTTTTGCTATCCTTCCAAAGCGTGGTAAATTGTTCAGGACTATAGTGGCAGCGTCTGGATAGAGTGTTGCATTCCCAAAAACATAATTATTTTGCAATTATAAAGCATTCGGGGGGATCAGCACAACGTAAAAATGTTTGTTTGTGTATTTTTTACATATGTATGTTTACTTTTTTGTCATGAAAACAAAATAAAAAAAACCAAAGTGTGACAAAGTTGAGAATTTTAAAATTTTTTTAAACGTCGTTTGTCTCTCACCGGGTTTACCTTGTAATATTTTTATCATGGTCTGTCCCAAATATGTTATTGAATGTTAACATAAAATAGTGTATACGAGTGATTTGCATTTCCGTACAGTTGAAACTCCCTTGAAAACGGTTACGCCTTATAAAGAAAGTAGTGGTCTCATGACTTGGACTTACTTCGTAAATCCTGTAGATAACAGTTAAACAAGGCCAAATGCCTTGATAATGTGTCACAGTGACTAGAATACAATTGCTGCAGAAACGTCTTGAGACAACCGAAGAGATTTTCGTGGAGAAAAATCTGCACTGGAGTCGAAAGTGTCGCCGACACATCAAGGTTACGTTGCGTGCTTTCTAAGACGCAGACAGCTATTAGCTTTCTGCGGAGACCAAATGGTACCTGGACCAGCACTGAAGGGGAAACCCTAGAGCTGCGCCTAGACACACATTTCAAGGGAAACATGCCCAACGCGCCTGAAACATCTTAAACAAGCCAGGCTGTAAATATACCACTCATTGTGGAAAGGGTTCGGTGGGAAGTTAATGGTGTAAACTTTTTAAGGCTGCTGGACTGGACTGGATTGCTCCCGCTCAACTTATCTACTCTATGGAGTTATTAGCCAACTGCCTGCGATACATATATATCTTGGCTAAGCTATATTCCGTGTGCACGGCAGAGCGCCATGACCATATTCATTCCTAAGGCAGGGAAAGCCTCTCACTACTCCAAGCTTTCCTTTCTTAGAGAGGACAATTAGCAATTTCCTCACTACCACTATTGATAGGACCCTCATTTCTGGCTATCAACACGCGTACACCAATGGGAAATCTGCGGAGACTGCTATACGTAGCCTGTCTTGTGGTCTTCCTAGACGTTGAAGGAGCATTCAACAATATAAATGCCCTAACGAATTTTGATGTAAATAATCCCCCAGTGGGATTGATTGATCAACTGGTCACGGGAAGGAAAGTGCTTTCTTCACTGAAGAAGGTGAATACAACACTCTTTGTCGCAAGGGGCACACTCCAGGGAGGTGTAATTTACCCTCCACCTAGCAGTAAACTCACTATTAAGAGATACTAGGGAGCGGGAAGATTGTGTCATATTGACCTAGCGATTGCTTATAGAGGAAAGTTCCCTCAAACTTTGTGCGACGTGAGAGGTTTCCCTATGGGCCTCCCGATGTGGACTCAGCGTCAATTCTGATAAAGTTGAGTCGTATATACAAAACGATACAAAATACCACCATTAAACCTACCAGAACTAAATAGTGTGCGCCTAAGCCTGGCAATAAGGCCAAATTTCTAGGTGAAGTTCTGGACAAAAAAAGCTGAACTGGCAGGACAACTTCATGCGGTGACAAAAGAACGCATACCTTGACCTCCAGCTCTTCTCCAGCCTACCCGATCACTGCAGCGTATTCCAGGCAGAAGTTTCATGGAAGCCGCAGTTAGGATAGGGCACATAATATCGGTAAAAAATCAGCGACAGTCAGGCTGCCATAAAACCTCTTGCCTAATACTCGTTAAATTCTGAACTAAACGTATACACCTCATATGGGTCATTAAGGGAATCTGCATTGCAGATGAACTCGCGAGACAGGGTATAACCAGGCAGATTTTTCCCGACCGAGAACGATTAGGCATGCCCTGGCCATACTAAAAGAACACGTCCACGACGAAAGATGGCTACAAACACCGGGGTGTCGGGCATCGAAGAAAATCTAGCCAAAATGGGATCCTAAAAGATTCCAGCATGTGTAAAACCAAAGTAGGGATATAATTTCCACACTTGTAGGGGCACTAACTGCGCAAGTGTTTCGAAGAAGAAAGATAATGGTGTCTTCTCGTGGTATCACAACGGGCCTAATATCAGTGATCTTGTTGTGCCCTCGTGCATCCACTTCAACGTAATCTAACCTATGAGAAAAGTGAAAAAAGACGTATGTTCGTTAAAAATTTTCGTTGACAGCAACTGGTTACGAAACAAACAAAAATACAAAAATATCGAAGCGCCGTAAGGTCGTGGAACAATTATGATTCTAAATTTATTATATTTATTATAAATTCCTTCAAAAAAGGATTTTTTAATTGGACAACGCTACCACGAGTTATAAAAAGAAAGTTAAACTTCGAAAAAAATTCGAATCTCGAAACATTTTCAAACATGGAATTTTTTTATTTTATTTATGTCAACCAAAGAATTATAAGAAAAAATTTAAAAGTCGACCATCGATAAATGTTGATACACTTCAGAAAATTTCATCCTTCTACCACTCTTCCCCAAACCTCCTCTGGATCAGCCAGTGGTGTTTGAAAATGTGCTAGGTCAAAACTACGGGGCTGAAAACATCCTATTAATCAGGGACCTATCTTAATACCAATTTTTTTTTCAGTCGAAAAAGTCCGGGTTCCTGGGTGAAAGTTATGGTATTCCAGGGAAACTATAGCATTTTCATGACGAATTATGGATCATGAATAATTTTTCTAAATTTTTTCAAAAAAATCCATAAATAAAAGTAAAATGCGAACTTTTTTTAAGACAAATAAAACTACGGCCCTATAACCATGTAACGGCTCATCCAGTTGAAACTATTTTTCTAAACGTCTAGATTTGAAACCCTTATTGGAGAGTTTCTGATAGTAATACCAGGAATGTGTCATAGGAAAACTAAAACGCTTGTACTTTTCCATTGTTGACATTGTACGTGTTTTTCGCCATAAAAATTTATCTAATTAAGATATTGCCTTGAAATATTGATACACTGCTTTCTGTTGAAATAAGTAGAATTTTGTATGAAAAAAAAATTCGTTTCATTTGAATAAGTCAACCTATAATTATGGGGCCCACTTATATTCTGCTTTTAAAAAATAAAAGTCCGAATTGAATAATTTCCTATCAGACCAAAAAATTTAGCAGCAGCGTCTACTCAGCTGTTATTCAGAGATGTAAATCAAAGTAAACAAAAATGCAAGTGCGAACTGTTTATGTATATTTGTTAAAATAAAGAGCAATAGTTAATTTAATTATAATACAATTAATAAATCCCCAGAAGATGACGTGAAAAAAGAACGTCGAAACGCGTCGGGAAAAAACAACAACGACTGTTTTTTAATTTTTGACCATATGTGCTCAACCCAGCAAACATAAATATTATAAATTGGTCCATCTATAAACACAAAAAATTTAAATTACCGAAATAATTTTTTCTGAAGGACTTTTATTATAAAAGCAATATATTTTGGGTCCCTGCTATTATTAAATAAATAAATACTCGCTAAAATAGAACACTTTAATATCAACATATACATACATCATAATTTTCCCTATGTAGCAAGAACAAACTTTCCATGTAAAGCAAAATTTAACATATTTTAATTAAATAAAAAAAGAAAATAGAAACAAGTAAGGAAGGCTAAGTTCGGATGTAACCGAACATTACATACTCAGCTGAGAGCTTTGGAGACAAATGTTCGAGTTGAATGTTGACATAATTTACTTATATACTATGAAGGTATTAAATTTTTTGTTAAAATTTGACTTTAATCGTCATCATCCGATTTTGCTAATTTTTGTAGAGAACACATACAGTAATTGGAGTAACGTTCCTGCCGAATTTCATCGTGTTCTCTTCAACGACTACCAAATTACAGCTTGCAAAACTTTTAAAGTACCTTCTTTCTAAAGTGGGCGGTGCCACGCCCATTGTCCAAAATTTTACTAATTTTCTATTCCGCGTCATAAGGTCAACCAACCTACCAAGTTTCATCGCTTTATCCGTCTTTGGTAATGAATTATCGCACTTTTTCGGTTTTTTCGAAATTTTCGATATCGAAAAAGTGGGACGTGGTTATAGTCCGATTTCGTTTATTTTAAATAGCGATCTGAGATGAGTGCCCAGGAACTTACATACCAGATTTCATTATGATACCTCAAATTTACTCAAGTTAACGTGTTTACGGACAGACGGACCGACATGGCTAAATGAATTTCTTTTTTCGCCCATATCATTTTGATATATAAAAGTCTATATCTATTTCGATTAGTTTATGCCGTTACGGGGAACCGTTATGCGAACCAAATTAATATACTCTGTCAGCTCTGCTCAGCTGAGTATACAAAAATATAAGGCGTGATAACCTCCGAAGAGATTTTAGGCCGATCTTCTCTTTCGCTTTGCGTCGTGCTCCTTTTAGTTTTTTCCTACAAACTGGCGGGACGGGACCTACTTGTTTGATGCCCACTCCGATCGGCATCTGCAAGGCATATGAGCTTCACTGAGAAATTTTGATGGCAGAAATACACTCGGATTGCTTGCCAAACAATGCCAAGTGGCGACCCCGCTTAGAAAAATTTCCTCAAATTGACAAAACTTGTTTCTAAAATTTTTGATGTTGCTTTGCCTGTGACGTGAACCCAGGCTCTTCGGTAAGGTAGGCGGATGACGCTGCTATCACACCACAGCGGCCGTTAACATATTTTAATTGCTTGTAGAAAATTATTGCAGGCGAATTAATAAAAATATATGAAAAACGAAATAAACAATAATGACGTATGTATATTTTGTATGGATTCAAGCTTAAAATATGCTTAAGTGTATTTGTATTTATGTGTTTTTATTTGACAACAAAAGTTGGCATAACTGTTAACTTAATTTTTCACACGACAAAATAAGCGACGAATTGCTGCTTCGAAATCTCGCAATGGGTGGGGATTGATCCAAATATTGGCTAAATATGTCTATTAGTCGACTAAAGCAAATGATGTGTGTCAGTGGAAAGTGACAAAACGTTTGATAAGTTCAAGCGACAGTGAGCTTTTTATGTCTTTTGCGCACTGGATGGGTTTAGTTGTTTTGTGTGCTTTTGATTTTTTAATTTGTACAATTTTATTTTGATATATCTTTATACTAGCCTTTACCCGCGGCCCCGTCCGCAAGGAGAAATTTAAATATGTGGGCTATTCGCGTTAGCCTGCTTATTATCTGTTTAAAATTTTGTTTTCTGTCTAATGCATTTTATTTTTGTAATTGAGTAAAAAAAAACAACTAAATGAGCTGATAACCTGATAGGATCCCAAATGATCCCGAAATTATCCAGAAAAAGCTACGAAATGACCCCCACGATATCGCGGACGGATCCCGAAAACCATCCAGAAATGCCCCGAAAGGGTCTCCAAAAGTTCCCCGAATAGTCCCAAAAAAACCCGAAATGACAGCGACACGATTCTAGACGTATCCAGAGAACCACACAGAAATGATCCCTGAAGGTGATCCAAAATGATCCCGAAAAGGTTCCGAAATGACCCTGATGGGCTCCCGGGCGGATCTCAAAAACCATCCAGAAAATATCCAGGAAGGTTCCCTAAATTATCCCGACATACTCCAGAAAAAGTTCCGAAATGGCTCCGAGGGGATCCACGACGGATCGCGAAAACCATACAAAAGTGATTCCGGAAGGATCCCAAAATGATCCCGAAATAGTCCGGAAATGACCCAGATGGGATCCCGCACAGATCCAGAAATGATCCCGGAAGGGTGCAAAAACTATCCCGGAAAAGTAACAAAAAATCCCGAAATGGCTCCTACGGCATCCCGGACGGATCCAGAAATGATCTCGGAAGGGTCCCCAAATGATCCCAAAATGGTTCCGAAATGACCATGATGGATCCGGCAAACCATCAAGAAATTATGCCGAAAGGGTCCCAAAATGATCCCGAAATAATACAGAAAAAGTCACGAAACGACCCCTAGAGGATCCCCACATAATCCCGTATTAGCCCCGAAAAGGTCCCGAAATAACCCCGACGGGATCCAGGACAAATCCCGAAAACCATCCAGAAATGATTCCGGAAGGAATCCCAAATGATTCCGAAAAAGTCCCGCATTGATTCCGACGGGATCCCGAACAGATACCGAAAATCATCCAGAAGTGATACCGGAAAGGTCCTCAAATGATCACCTAATACCAAAATGACCCTGACGGCATCCCGGACTGATCCCGAAATCCATCCAGAAATGATCTTGGGAAGGTCCCAAAATTATCCCGAAATAGTCCCGGAAAAGTTCAGAAATTACCCTGATGGGTTCCCGGACGAATCCTGAAAGCCATCTCTAAATGATCCCGAAAAAGTCCCGAAATGACCCTGATGGGACCCGGAAAGGATCCCGAAAACTAACCAGAAATGATGCCGGAGAGGTCCTCAAATGATCTCCCAATAGTTCCGAAAAGACCTTGACGGGATCCCGAACGGATCCCGACAACTATCCAGAAATGATACCGAAAGGGCCCGCAAATGATCCCGTATTAGTTGAGAAAAAGTCCCGAAATGACCCCGACGGGATGCCGGACGGATCCCAAAAACCATCCAGAAATGATGCCGGAAGGGACACCAAATGATCCCGAAAAAGTCCCGCAATTATTCCGACGGGATCCTGAACGGATACCGAAAACCATCCAGAAGTGATGCCGGAAAGGTCCTCAAATGATCACCTAATAGTCCCAAAATGACCCTGACGGTATCCCGGACAGATCCCGAAATCCATCCAGAAATGATCTTGGGAAGGTCCCAAAATGATCCCGAAATAGTCTCAGAAAAGTCCAGAAATTACCCTGACGGGTTCCCGGACGAATCCTGAAAGCCATCCTTAAATGATCCCGAAAAAGCCCCGAAATTACCCTGACGGGATCCCGAAAGGATTCCGAAAACTATTCAGAAATGATGCCGGAAAGGTCCTCAAATGACCCCCTAATAGTCCCGAAATGACGTGACGGGATCCCGAACGGATCCCGACAACTATCCAGAAATGATGCCGAAAGGGTCCGCAAATGAATCCCCAAAAAGTCCCGCAATTATTCCTACGGGATCCTGAACGGATACCGAAAACCATCCAGAAGTGATGCCGGAAAGGTCCTCAAATGCTCACCTAATAGTCCCAAAATGACCCTGACGGCATCCCGGACAAATCCCGAAATCCATCCAGAAATGATCTTGGGAAGGTCCCAAAATGATCCCGAAATAGTCTCGGAAAAGTCCAGAAATTACCCTGACGGGTTCCCGGACGAATCCTGAAAGCCATCCTTAAATGATCCCGAAAAAGCCCCGAAATGACCCTGACGGGATCCCGAAAGGATTCCGAAAACTATTCAGAAATGATGCCGGAAAGGTCCTCAAATGGCCCCCTAATAGTCCCGGAATGACCGTGACGGGATCCCGAACGGATCCCGAAAACCATCCAGAAATGAAGCCGAAAGGGTTCCCAATTGATCCCGTATTAGTCGCGAAAAAGTCCCGAAATGACCCCGGCGGCACCCCGGACGGATCCCGAAAACCATCCAGAAATGATGCCGGAAGAGCCCCAAATGATCCGAAAAGGTCCCAAATGACCCCGACGAGATCCCGCACGGATACCGAAAACCATCCAGAAATGATGCCGGTAGGTACCCCAAATGATCCCGAAATAGTCCCGAGATGACCCCGTCCGGATCCCGGACGGATCCCGAAAACTATCCAGAAATGATGTCGAAAGGGTCCCCAAATGATCCCGTATTAGGCGAGAAAAAGTCCCGAAATGACCCCGACGGGATCCTGGATGGATCCCGAAAACCATACAGAAATGATGCCGGAAGAGCCCCAAATGATCCGAAAAAGCTCCGAGGGAATCAACGACGGATCGCGAAAACCATACAGAAATGATTCCGGAAGTAGAGATATACGCCGCCGATAAACGCCGCCGCCGCCGCCGATTTTGGTCGTTTTTCGCACGCCGCCGCCGAATGTCAAAAATATCGGCGTGGCGGCGCGGCGTCCGGCGCGTTACTATATTTTCTACTCGTTTAAAACTGTTTAGGCCATTTATTGTTCATGTCGAAAATTGGTCGGATATGGTCGAAAGTGGTATCAACGGATGCGCATCACTGCCAGTTATAAGAAACTAATAGCCAAATTTAACTCTTTATAACAATTCAAGAGTTATTTAAAATAACAGGCGCTTTCGATGTCAACTCAACACGGACTTTCCATCACCCAATTCTGCAAGTTATTAAAACAAAATACTAAAAGAAAAGTTATATAATAAATTTATATGCTCACTTTGCATAATTCAAATAAAATGACCCAAGGCGAAAATGTTTTTAAATTGTCCTCAAGAATAAGCGAAATCAGTGATGCAAAATCCTTTAGTAGGTTCTAGGGCCATAAACACTCCTTTGAAATTATTCTTACCTCATACTTAAGTTGAGGATATATGTACTTATGAGAAGGGTATGAAAAATCACTAAGTCTTGCATTAAAACATCTATTGTTTATTTGCGAAACTATACAATAGCGTATGAAATGTTAATTTGATTTTCACCCTTCATCTTTCAACACCCAAGTCTCCCGGTTGGACATTTCCTAAAGTTGGTCACGGACAGATCCCGAAATCCATCCAGGAATGATCTTGGAAGGGTCCCAAAATGATCCTGAAATAGTCTTAGAAAAGTCCAGAAATTACCCTGATACCGAAAAGTCCCGAAATGAACCTGACGGGGTCCCGTAGGGATCCCGAAAACCATCCAGAAATGACGCCGGTAGGTACCCCAAATGATCCCGAAAAGTCCTGAAATGAACCCGACGGGATCCCAGACGAATACCGAAAACCATCCAGAAATGATGCCGGTGAGTACCCCAAAATCATCCCGAAATAATGCCGAAATGACCCTGAAGGGATCCCCGAGGGATCCCGGAAACTATCCAGAAATGATGCCCGAAAGGTTTCCATATAATCCGCAATAGTCCCGAAATGACCCTGACGAGATCCCGGACGAATCCCGAAACCATCCAGAAATGATGCCGAAAGGGTCCCAAAATGATCCCGTATTAGTCCCGAAATGACCCCGATCCCGAACGGATACCGAAAACCATCCAGAAATGATGCTGAAAGGTCCTCAAAAAATCACCTAATAGTCTCGAAATGACCCCGTCGGGATCACGGACGGATCCCGAAAACGTCCTGAAATGAACCCGACGGGATTCCAGACGAATACCGAAAACCATGCAGAAATGATGCCGGTGAGTACCCCAAAATTATCCCGAAATAGTTCCGAAATTACCCTGAAGGGATCCCCGAGGGATCCCGGAAACTATCCAGAAATGATGCCCGAAAGGTTCCCAAATAATCCCCAAATAGTCCCGAACTGACCCTGACGAGATCCCGGACGAATCCTGTAAACCATCCAGAAATGATGCCGGTAGGTACCCCAAATGATCCCGAAATAGTCCCGAAATGACCACGACGGGATCCCGGCGGATCCCGAAAACCAACCAGAAATGCTGCCGGAAGGGATCCCAAATGATTCCGAAAAAGTCCCTCAATGATTCCGACGGGATCCCGAACGGATACCGAAAATCATCCAGAAGTGATGCCGGAAAGGTCCTCAAATGATCACCTAATAGCCCCGAAATGACCCTTAAGGGATCCTGGACGGATCCCGTAAACCATCCAGAAATGATCCCGATATAGTCCCGAAGAAGTCCCGAAATGACCCTGACGGGATCTCGAAAGCATCCCTAAATGACCCTGACGGGATCCCGGTCAGATCCCGAAATCCGTCCAGAAATGATCTTGGGAGGGACCCCAAATTATCCCGAAAAAGTCCCGCAATGATACCGACGGGATCCTGAACGGATACCGAAAACCATCCAGAAGTGATGCCGGAAAGGTCCTCAAATGATCACCTAACAGTCCCAAAATGACCCTGACGGCATCCCGGGCTGATCCCGAAATCCATCCAGTAATTATCTTGGGAAGGTCCGAAAATGATCCCGAAATAGTGTCGGAAAAATCCAGAAATTACCCTGACGGGTTCCCGGACGAATCCTGAAAGCCATCCTTAAATGATCCTAAAAAAGTCCCGAATGACCCTGACGGGATCCCGAAAAGATTCCGAAAACTATCCAGAAATGATGCCGGAAAGGTCCTCAAATGATCCCCTAATAGTCCCCGAAATGACGGTGACGGGATCCCGAACGGATCCCGACAACTATCCAGAAATGATGCCGAAAGGGTCCGCAAATGATCCCGTATTAGTCGAGAAAAAGTCCCGAAAAGACCCCGACGGGATCCCGGACGAATCCCAAAAACTATCCAGAGATGATGCCGGTAGGTATCCCAAATGATCCCGAAATAGTCCCGAAATGACCTCGTCGGCATCCCGGACGGATCCCAAAAATTATCCGGAAATGATGCCCGGAAAGGTCCCCAAATGATCCCCTAATAGTCCCGAAATTACCCTGATGGGATCCCGGACGGATCCCGAAAACCATCCAGAAATGATGCCGAAAGGGTTCCCAAATAATACCGTATTAGTCGCGAAAAAGTCCCGAAATGACCCCGACGGGATCCCGGACGGATCCCGAAAACCAACCAGAAATGATGCCGGAAGAGCCCCCAAATGATCCCAAAAAAGTTCCCAAATGACCCTGACGAGATCCCGGACGGATCCCGAAAACCATACAGAAATGATGCCGAAAGGGTTCCCAAATGATCAAGTATTAGTCGCGAAAAAGTCCCGAAATAACCCCCACGAGATCCCGGACGGATCACGAAAACCATCCAGAAATGATGCCGGAAGAGCCCCCAAATGATCCCGAAAAAGTCCTCAAATGACCCCGCCGAGATCCCGGACGGATCCCGAAAACCATCCAGAAATGATGCCGAAAGGATCCCCAAATGATCCCGTATTAGTCGCGAAAAAGTCCCCGAAATGACCCCGACGGGATGCCGGACGAATCCCGAAGAACATCCAGAAATTATGCATAAAGGGACCCAAAATAACCCCGAAAAAGTCCCGTAATGATCCCGGAAACCATCAAGAATTTATTTCTCGAAGGTACGCAAATGATCCCGAAAGTACCTCGACGGGATCCCGGACGGATCCCGAAAACCACCCAGAAATGATGCCGGAAGGGTCCCCAAATGTTCGCGAAATAGTCCCGAAATGATTCCGAAACAGTCCCGAAAATGTCCCAAAATAACCCCGACGGGATCCCGGAAGGATCCCGAAAACTATACAGAAATTATCCCGGAAGGGTCCCAAAATGATCCCGAAATAGTCCCGAAAAAGTCCCGAAATTACCCCGGCGGGATCCCGGACCGATCCCGAAAACCATCCAGAAATGATCCCGGAAGGGTCTCTATATGACCCTTACGGGATTACAAATAAGGTGAAGCTAATTATAAAACCATGTTAATAAGGCAGCAGGCGCATTGGAGCGAATGAAAAGTTACATAGAAACATACAGGTAAAGCTAATAAAAGCGTGCTAATAAAAACAATTGAAGGAGGGCGGATGGCGGGAGTAAAAGGAGAGGACCACTGATCGTTCCTCCAAAATTGTCTAGATCTCGATCTGTATGTGCCAGATACCAAAAAATATTGATTTAGGAGAAAATTTATATTGAGTTATAACAATTTATAGATTTTACACCAGAGGGGGTGATAAAGGGGGGGGGGCGGCGTGAGTGTTTCACTGCTTACTTTGTAAGCCCTCGACTTATTTGACCCCTTGAGTCTGTGATATTGGTGAAGGCCAGTATACGTAAAGTTATAATGTGTAAAAATTATTAAAAAGTAATTGCTCGAAGGGGTCGTGGGACCCCCACCCCTCTTTCCATGTTCGAAAAAAATTTCGCTAGTAGACTACTGTCTGTGTCCCAAATTTCATCAAAATCCGTGTAGCCGTTCTGGCGTGATTCAGTCGCAAAGACAAAAAAATATAATAATTAAATTATAACTGTTCCTAGGGGGCGGAGACCACGCCCCTTTTGAAAAATATATAGCTAGTAGATCCTTCTAGACTATTGGCTATATGCATGCCAAATTTCATACAAATCCGTCCAGCCGTTCTTGCGTGATTGAGTCACAAAGACAAACGTCTGGACAAACATCCAAACATCCAAACATCTTCAAACATCCAAACTTTGCCATTTATAATATACTAGCCTTTACCCGCGGCCCCGTCCGCAAGGAGAAAATTAAATATGTGGGCTATTCACGTTAGCCTGCTTATTATCTGTTTAAAATTTTGTTTTCTGTCTAATGCATTTTATTTTTGTAATTGAGTAAAAAAAAGAACTAAATGAGCTGATAACCTGATAGGATCCCAAAATGATCACGAAATTATCCAGAAAAAGCCACGAAATGACCCCGACGCTATCGCGGACGGATCCCGAAAACCATCCAGAAATGCCCCGGAAGGGTCTCCAAAAGTTCCCCGAATAGTCCCAAAAAAACCCGAAATGACAACGACACGATTCTAGACTTATCCAGAGAACCACACAGAAATGATGCCCTGAAGGGTACCAAAATGATCCCGAAAAAGTTCCGAAATGACCCTGACGGGCTCCCGGACGGATCTCAAAAACCATCCAGAAAATATCCAGGAGGGTCCCTAAATTATCCCGACATAGTCCAGAAAAAGTTCCGAAATCGATGCCCCGAGGGGATCCACGACGGATCGCGAAAACCATACAGAAATGATTCCGGAAGGGATCCCAAAATGATCCCGAAATAGTCCGGAAATGACCCCAGATGGGATCCCGCACGGATCCAGAAATGATCCCGGAAGGGTGCAAAAACTATCCCGAAAAAGTAACAAAAAATCCCGAAATGGCTCCTACGGCATCCCGGACGGATCCAGAAAGATGATCCCCAAAGACATGGTCCCGAAATGACCCTGATGGATCCGTCAAACCATCAAGAATTATGCCGGAAGGGTCTCCAAATGATCACGAAATAATACAGAAAAGTCATGGAATGACCCCTAAGGGATCCCCAAATGATCCCGAAATAGTCCCGAAAAGTCCCGAAATACCCTGATGGGTTCCCGTACAGATCCCGAAAATCCATCCAGAAGTGATGCCGGAAGGGTCCCAAAATGATCCCGATGCCCCGAAAAAGTCCCTGAAATGACCCCCGACGGAATCCCGGACGGATCCCGAAAAAACTCATCTAGAAATGATGACGGAAGGTACCCCAAAATGATCCGAAAATAGTCGCGAAATGACCCCTGACGGATCCGGACGGATCCCGAAAACCATCCAGAAATGATCTGCGAAAGGTCCCAAATGATCCCGAAATGTCCCGACGGACAAAGTCCCAAATACCATGACGGGTCCCGGACAGATCCGAAAGCCATCCTAAATGATCCCGAAAAAGTCCCGAAATGACCCTGACGGATCCCGACGGATCCGAAAACTCATCCAGAAATGATGCCGGAAGGTCCCTCAAATGATCCCGAAATAGTTCCGAAATGACCTGACGGGATCCCGACGGATCCCGAAAACTATCCAGAAATGATGCCGGAAAGGGTCCTCAAATGATCCCGTATTAGTCGAGAAAAAGTCCCGAAATGACCCCGACGGGATCCCGACGGATCCCGAAAAACCATCCAGAAATGATGCCGAAAGGACACCAAATGATCCCGAAATAGTCCCGAAATTACCCCGACGGGATCCCGGACTGATCCCGAAAACCATCCAGAAATGATGTCGGAAAGGTCCTCAAATGATCCGAAAAGTCTGAAATGACCGACGGGATCCCGGACGATCCCGAAAACCCATCCAGAAATGTCTGCCGGAAGGGAACCCCAAATGATCCCGAAA
>JARSSU010020437.1:0-17399 GCA_029619165.1 Eurosta solidaginis
CGGTACACTACATCGTTGATCCGTTTTACAACTTTTTATGGGCCTTTCCAATTACACTGCAATATCGGGGCCAAACTTTGTTTTCGTTGTGGATTGTATAACAGCACCAAATCTCCTTCCTGAAACCCTTCCGAATTAATTGCTTTATCGTACCTTGCTTTCATCTTGTCACTCATAATCTTTGATCGTTGCCTTACCAGATCGTGTATCTCCCTCAGCTCTTCTTCCAAGACACCAGTGGATTTCTTGACATTTCTCTCCGCATCGGCATCTATCCCAAACTTCAAATCAGCTGGCAGTCTAAGATCATTGCCAAAAATTACTTTTGCAGGAGTTTGGCCCGTTGTTTCATGCACGGTAAGCCATCAAGAATAATGGTATGCGGTACTTGTCTACTACTTTCCTTAATTGCTCCTCCAAGGACCTATTGAAACGTTGCACCATACCATCGGACTGAGGATGCAGGGGTTTGGCCCGTTACTTCATGCAGGGTAAGCCATCAAGAATAATGGTATGCGGTACTTGTCTACTACTTTCCTTAATTGCTCCTCCAAGGTCCTATTGAAACGTTGCACCATACCATCGGACTGAGGATGCAATGCAGTTGTCTGTGTTTTTCGAATGCCCAATGATTTACACATTTCTTGGAACACAGCTGATTCAAAATTCCTGCCTTGGTCAGAATGTAACTCCATTGGTACACCATACCTTGCAACCCAATTGTTTATAAACACTTCTGCTACTGTTTACGCTTCTTGATTTGGGATTGGGTTTACCTCTGGCCATTTGCTGAAATAATCCATAACCACCAGTACATATTTGTTTCCGCAGTTGCTAGTAGGAAATGGACCTGCGACTTCCATAGCGATCCTTTCATATAGCGCACCTGAGTTATATTGCTTCATCTGGCCATGACTTCGGGTTTTTGGCCCTTTCGCTATGCTGCAAACGTCGCAGTTCGCAATCCACTCAGTGACCGACTGACGGCAACCAACCCAATAAAATCTCTGTTTAATCTTCTCGAGCGTCTTCGTGATTCCAAGATGACCTCCGCTTGGACCACTATGCACCTCGCTGAGCACGTCAGGAATCCTCTTTCTGGGAACAACTATCAGTTTCTTCTTGCACTGACCATCATCACTCTCCCATACTCGATGCAAACAACCGGATGTCAATTCTAAACTGTCCCACTGTGCTCAATATGACTTCGCAATGGGAATCTCTGCTGACATCTCTCTATTTGATCTTTCGTTGCGTTCGAGCCCTTGCATAACATGTGACAGATCTGTATCTTCTAGCGGACACTTCCTTAGTTTTTCTTTGTCCCATTCATCCGCACACGTTATAGTCACTAGCCGCACATCTATAATGTCTTCTTTAGCCTCGGCCTGTGAACAGTGCTTGCATTCAAAACTACATGTTCTTCGTGACATTGCATCGGCATTTCCATGGGTACTACCTTTTCGATGCTCAATGGAAAAGTCATAGCAACTGTCCTTCTGGATTACGGAACTGCAGAAGCCATTTTAACGCTGCGTGATCTGTCCTGACATGGAATCGCTGGCCGTAGAGGTATTTGTGAAAATGTTTAATGCACTCTACCAATGCCAACAGCTCTCTCCGCGTAACGCAGTAGTTCTTCTCTGGTTTTCCTATCGAACGGCTGTAATATGCAACTACCTTCTCCTGTCCATCGACCAGTTGTGACAAAACGCCTCCTATAGCATATCCACTCGCATCTGTATCTAGAATAAATGTTGCTCCTGGAATCGGATATGCTAACATTTGGGGAGTGCACAAACGCTCCTTCAATGTTTGGAAAGCCACTTCTTGCTCCTTCTTCCATTTAAAAGCTTTATTCTTCCTTGTAAGCTCATAGAGGCTATGGGAAAAATTTGGTACAAATCGGCGGTAATATGCGCACAGCCTAAGGAAACTTCTCAATTCATGTAGGTTCTGTGGTTTTGGCCAATCCTTTACAGCCTCTATCTTTTCGTTCGCAGTGCAGATGCTCTCTGTCGTTACCTTATGACCCAAATAATTTACTTCCTTTTTAAACAGCGCACACTTTTTGTGACTTAACTTCAGACCAGCGCCAGCTATTCTCTGGAAAACTTCCTCCAAGTTCTTAAAATGTTCATCAAAGTCCTTTTCCAATACGATGATGTCGTCCAGGTACACCAAGCATGTTTTCCAATGTAGTCCTTTCAGTTCCTTGGCCATGAGTCTCTCAAAAGTAGCTGGTGCATTACAAAGTCCAAAAGGCATCCCTGTAAATTGCCAAAGACCATCACCGACACTGAAGGCTGTTTTCTCTTTATCTTCCTCCTCCACCTCAACTTGCCAGTAGCCGATTTTCAAGTCCAGTGTGGAAAACAATTTCGTACCAGAGATCGAGTCCAGAGTGTCGTCAATTCTCGGCAATGGGTAGCTTTCCTTTTTCGTGACGTCGTTCAACTTGCGATAGTCCACGCAAAACCCTATTTTCCCATCCTTCTTTTTCACAAGTACCACCGGTGAGCTCCATGGACTACCTGATGGTTCGATGACGCCGCTGTCGCTCATTTCTTGTACGATTTGACTCACAACTTCCCGCTTCGCCAGTGGAACACTACGTGGAGCTTGACGGATCGGCCTCGCATCTTCAATGTCAATTTGATGTTTCACAACGTTGGTGCGGCCTGGTTTGGAACCATCCTGGTCAAATATGTTCACGTACTTTAGGAGCAGTTGTTTTGCCTTACTCTGATATGCTTCCTCTAGCACTTGCATCCATGCCGTGATATCATTTGAAAGATCAGTATTACTAGCTGAAGCGTGTTCCTAGAATTGTTCACAGTTAATAACTACTTCAGCCTCTTGGCATCTTCCCAAAATAGCTCAGTTTGAGTGGTGACTTGAACTCATTGAGTACTCTTACCGGAATACGTCCATCTTGTTTTGTCATAGCCAGGGTTTTTCCTACAAGTATGTTCAGTGCTGATTTGTTTGCTGCTTCGACAACCCACAATTTGTTGGTCCTACAATCTCCATCAACCTTTACCCAGATGACTGCTTCTGATTTTGGTGGTATTTGCTGACTCTCTTCCACCAGCACTCGTTTACTGCTGTAGCTTCTCTCGTAGCCAAAATAAAGTGGAAAATCCATGTTCTTATACCGCATCGTCTTGCTTTGCATGTCGATCTTGATGCCCTGGTCGATTAAGAAGTCCACTCCAATTATGATTTCATCAACAATCTCTGCCACTATAAAATTGTGTACTACCGTGACCTTCCCAATTGCGACTTCACATGATACTTCTCCTAGAACTGTGCTGTCTTCTCCAGTGGCTGTACGCAATCTTGCTCCATGCAATGGTCTTATCTTTTTGCTGACTAAATCCGCTCGAATGATGGAATGAGATGCACCCGTATCTACAGTCAGTAAACGTTCACTTCCATCCACATGTCCTCCGACAATAAGATTGCTTGACCTTCTTCCCATTTGCGAGATAGAGATTATGGGGCATTCAATTGAGGGAGCCAGCTGTCGCCCCTTGCGGCTGACTCGCTTTAGTTTAACTATTGACTGGTCTTGGAGATCTGCTCATCTCCTTCAGCTCTGCGTTTACGATCACACACATTGTTCGAACTGTTAGGGTTGGTGTTGCAATAACGCACAATGTGCCCTGGCTTTCCACATTTAAAGCATTTGACTGCATCATTATTCTTTTGCTGCGTACCCTTCAAAGCTTCCAAAATTGTATCTACCCAGTCTGGCCTTTTCACTTCCACGCGATGAGCTTTGTATGCGGGCTTACTCAAAATCGACCCTGTTTCTTGAGTTAGTGCATGGGATACCGTTTCTGCGAATGTGGGTTTTGGGTTTGCATATGTCGCTCGCTTCGTTTCTACGTCCCGCATGCCATTTATAAAACTCTGGATTTTACCCTCTCGGTATACTCCACGGGTGCGTCTGTATTTGCCAAATGTGCCAACCTTTCAACATCCGAGGCATACTCTGTATCTGTTTTCTATGCTCGCTTCCATAACGTCTCTCGACAGCGGCCATCAGTGCTTCATAGCTGTTCCGTTCGTACTATGGAATAGTCTGTAAGATTTCGGCAGCTGGTCCTTTAAATGCTACGAAGAGTGCAGCAACTTCATCTTCAGCATTCCAGTTGTTCACTGTTGCGGTCTTCTCAAATTGTAGCTTAAAGACCTGCAAAGGAACAAAACCGTCAAAGGATGGTGTTTTTACCTTTGAATTACTCGTTGAAACTGCTGGGCGATTTAGTTGCAACTCCAGTATACGATCTTTCAAAGCATCCGTTTCGGCCTCCATCTTATCTTGTCGTTCACTAAAAGCCTCCAGCTGCGATGAGACATTTATTTCCTGTGGCTCCAGCTTCGTTGAGATACGCTCTTCCTGTGCTTCGAGTTGTAATTTTATGCGTACCTCTTGCTCTTTTAATTGTTCTGCAATCTGTGACGCCATGTATGTTTTCTGTTCATCCAATTATGCTTCGATCTTCGCTGTTATACATGTCTCCTGCGATTCCAGTTGAGATGACATTTGTGGCGACATTTCTGAAATACGTGCCTCCTGTGCTTTCAGTTGGGATGATATTTGCGACGACATTGATGTTACTGTCGATGTTTGTGCAGATATTGCAGCCAATATCATGTTCAAGTCTGTGCTGGTAACTATCTGCGATGTTTCGTTTTTCTCTTCAATTTTTGTTGTCTCCTCGCCACCAAGAGGAAAGACATGCTCTTCCACGTTAATTCCTTCTGCTTCCATTGCCTCTCGTAGTCGTGCCTGAAGTTCGAGTTTAATGCCGGTTGTATTCAATCCACGGCTCTCCAACTCCTTCTTCAGTTGCTGGATCTTCAATTCACTGAACTTTGCCATGTCCTTTTTGTCCTCTGGAATTTATTCAACAATTCCTCTTCTGACACCAATTGTAACGAATTTAATGCAAATCCTCTTATTTACAACCCTCTGCCAATTTCGAGTCGCTAAACTGTTGAATAAATAACTCCAATATTTGCGTGCTTAATCAAAACTGCTTGTAGCGCCTCTATTGCTGAGGCCTTTTATACTCTTTGATTTCCTCGTTGCATTTTCTAGGTGCTTCTGTTCTCGAATCTACTAGTTGGTTATCTGTTATAATTATAACTACAGATGTACGTGTATAGCTCTCATATACGCGTGTGTTTGTGAGCGACACTTCCACAATTATAATTGCATATCTCAGATAAGATATCTGCATGTGTTTGTTGCTTCTCCGCTGCGTATACGTACATATGCGTAGGCATAATGATTGAATTATTGTTGTGCTTTCACGTCACTGCTTAGCATCGGCTTAGAGATGGCAGTACCCCTTAGTGTTGCTAATATTCGTAACAATATATATGCAGCTGTGCATTTTTTATACTCAGCTGAGCAGAGATCAGAGAGTATATCAATTTTGTTCGCATAACGGTAATCCGTAACGGCATAAACTAACGGAGATAGATATAGACTTATATATATCAAAATGATCTGGGCGAAAAAAGAAATTCATTTAGCCTTGTCCGTCCGTCCGTGCGTCCGTCTGCCGTTTACACGATAACTTGAGTAAGTTTTGAGATATCTTGATGAAATTTGGTATGTAGGTTCCTGGGCACTCATCCCAGATCGCTATTTAAAATAAACGAAATCGGACTATAACCACGCCCACTTTTTCGATATCGAAAATTTCGAAAAACAGGAAAAGTACGATAATTCATTACCAAAGACGGATGAAGAAAGGAAACTTGGTAGGTGGGTTGACCCTATGACGCAGAATAGAAAATTAGTAAAATTTTGGACAATGGGCGTGGCACCGCCCTCTTTAAAAGAAGGTAATTTAAAAGTTTTGCAAGATGTAATTTGGCAGTCGTTGAAGATATCATGATAAAATTTGGCGGGAACATTACTCCTGTTACTGCATATATGGTAAACAAAAATTAGCAAAATCGGATGACGAACACGCCCACTTAAAAAAAAATTCTTTTAAAAGTCTAACTTTAACAAAAAATTTTATATTTTTACAGTATATAAGTAAATTATGTCAACATTAATCTCCAGTAATGATATGGTGCAACCAAATACAAAGATAAAAGAAAATTTTAAAATGGGCGTGGCTCCACCCTTTTTCATTTAATTTGTCTAGATTACCTTTAATGCCATAAGTCGAACAAAAATTTGGTAGAAGCATAGATTCTATGACGATAACTGTTTTCTGTTAAAATGGGCGAAATCGGTTGAGACCACGCCCAGTTTTTATACACAGTCGGCCGTCTGTCCTTATGCTCGGCCTTTAACACGATAACTTGAACAAAAATTGATATATCTTAACTAAACTTAGTTCACGTACTTACCTGAACTCACTTTATCTTGTTATAAAAAATGGCCAAAATCCGACTACGACCACGCCCACTTTTTCGATATCGAAAATTATAAAAAATGAAAAAAATGCCATAATTCTATACCAGATATGAAAAAGGGAATGAAACATGGTAATTGGATTGGTTTACTGACGCAAAATATAACTTAGGAAAAAACTTTTATAAAATGGGTGTGACACCTACCATATTACGTAGAAGAAAATGAAAAAGTTCTGAAGGGCGAAATCAAAAGCCCTTGAAATCTTGGCAGGAATACCCTTCGTAGTATTACATATATAAATAAATTAGCGGTACCCGACAAAGGACGTTTATAGGACACCCTGGTCCACATTTTGGTCGATATTTCGAAAAAGCTTTCACATATACAAGTAAGGGCCTCTCCCTTATAAAACCCTCATTAATACCTTTAATTTGATACCTATATCGTACAAACACATTCTAGAGTCACCCCTGGTCCACCTTTATGGCGATATCTCGAAAAGGTGTCCACCCATAGAACTAAGGCCCACTATCTTTTAAAGTACTTATTAACACCTTTCATTTCATACCCATTTCGTACACATACATTCTACAGTCACCCCTGGTCCACTTTTATGCATATATCTCGAAAACGCGTCCACCTATAGAACTAAGTACTCACTCCCTTTTAAAACACTCATAAACACATTTCATTTGATTCCGATATCGTACAAACACATTATAGAGTCACCCCTCGTTCACATTTATGGCGATATCTCGGAAAGGCGTCCACCTATAGAACTAAGGCCCACTCTCTTTTGAAATACTCATTAACACTTTTCATTGCATACCCATATCGTACAAACACATTCTAGAGACGCCCCTGGTCCACCTTTATGGCGATATCTCGAGAAGGCGTCCACCTATAGAACTATGGCCTCTCCCTTGTGAAGTACTCTTTAATACCTTCCATTTGATACACATGCCATGCAAACACATTCCAGGGTTACCCTAGGTTCACTTTACTACGAGGTGATTTTCCCTTATTTTGTCTCCAAAGCTCTCAGCTGAGTATGTAAGTTCGGTTACACCCGAACTTAGCCTTCCTTACTTGTTAAGAAGTAAGGGTGTTTAAGTTCGGGTGTAACCGAACATTATATACTCAGCGTGAGCTTCAATTGTAGATTTCATTTCAGATAAATTACTTTCATACATAACACGTGGCACCACCCGCTAAAAGAAAAATGTCTCCCCATTTCCTCTTACAATAAAACTTGATAAGTGAAATATCATTGATTCAAAACTATTTTGTGCTAATTTATAGCTTATTATTCTAGTCTACGACCCTTTTAAACTTGTTTTCTAACTAAGTTGCCCTGGTCTTTAACCGATCCCTTCCATTTTTTCTAAAAATATTCCTTGTAATAGAAAAATTTGTGTACCCAATTTTATTACGATCCGTTAATTTTTTTAAGTTATGGCTCCCGAAACATAGAAAATTGCTTAGTCACAAAAGGGGCGGTGCCACGCCCATTTTTTAAAATTTGAAGTTTTTTCTATTTATTATTATAATCCACTTGGGAAATGAAATACCATTGATATAAAGCTCTTTGTTGCAAAGATATATCTTATTTTATTCGTCCACGACCCTTTTAAAAATCTTTATATAAAAGTGAGCGTGGTCCTTAACCGTTTTCGTTAATTTTTCTTCAAAGCATTCCTTATAGTAAAGGAAACCTTTCTGCCGAATTTTGTTGCCAAAGGTTTAACAATTTTTGATTCATGATTAATAATATTTGTAAAATTGATTTTATCACATGTGGGCGGTGCCACGCCCATTTAGAAAATTTTTTTCAAATATTAATCAAGAGTGTCCATATCAGTCCACACGTCAAATTTCAACATTCTAGGTGTATTATTTACTAAATAATCAGGTTTTTTTTGTGTTTTCCAAATGTTATATATATAAAAACTGGGCGTAGTTATCATCCGATTTCGCTTATTTTCAATACCAATCAGACGCCATGGCTCAATCAAATTTTTTTGCGATGCTGATAAATTTGATATATTCCTTTATACCTGTACAACCAACCGTTATCCAATCAAAGTTAATACACTCTGTGTGCAAAGCACACTGAGTATAAAAATTTACTCTATTCGAGCGGCTTCGGCGGCGAGTCAACTTCAGTGCCATATTTGGTTTCGACTTGTGTTTATCTTTGTCTCGAAAGTAATCTGAATGCAGGTACCTATACTTTAGATATTTTGATTAAACATTCCAATTTGTTAGAATACCCGCCGGGCAGGGTTCTCTGTATGTTTATAACCACCCTATGCAATGCTGTGTCTACCGACTTGCCTTTGCTGTACACATGTTCTGATGTGGAGAACAGTTTTTCATCCATTTTTGATTTAAGTACATATATATTGGCCTCTCGATTGTTTTGAGCAGAAATAATGCTTGGCTAATTGGCTTGTAGTTTTGGGGATATATATGGCCGATCTTCCCTGCTATTGGTACGGAAACCAGACGATAAGTTCCACAAAAGTGCGTATCGTACCTATCTTAGCCTAATACTCTACGCTAAATGGGCTTTGTACTACATATCTGGCCCAATTAATACAGTTGTAGTAGCTAGCATGGTCTATATATTTCATTTCGTGTATAGGAATATTGCGGAAATTTTTCAATTAAGTGACAGTTAAAAATTGAACAAACTATGCTTAAAAGCTCAATTAAGTATCTCCTCGTATCTCCTCTAGCTTTCTTCCACATATTCATCGTGTCATTGTCACTGCCATTGTCGTCGTCTATGCATTTGCTTTCGCCTTTGTTTTAGCTTGGCCCTCACCTTCGTTTTGGCCACTGCTTTCCTTTTAGTCTTTTAACACGTTTTTCATCTTCGGTTCCGCCTTATTCTTCTTCGTCGCCTTCGGCTTAACTTTCATCCACGGCTTCGTTTCCGCCTTCTTATTTTGCCTTCGCCGTCGTCTTCATCTTAGCCTTCTCCTTCTTTTTCTCCTTCTTCTTCTACTTCTTCTTCTTCTTCATCTCCAAATTCATCTTCTTCTTCATCTTTATCTCCATCTACATCTTCATCATCATCTTCATATTCATCTTTATCTTCATCTCGTCTTCATTTCATCTTCATCGACATCTTCATGCTCATCTTTATCTCCATATTCATTTTCATCTTCATCTTCACCTTCATCTTCATCTTCATCTACATACTCAACTTCTTCGGCTTCATTTTCATATTCATCCACATCTACATCTACATCCACATCTACATCTACATCTATATCTACATCTACATCTACATCTACATCTACATCTACATCTACATCTCCATCTTCATCTTAATCTTCGTCTTCGTTGCGTCCTCATCTTTGTCCTCGTCCATGTCCCTATCTTCGCCTTTATCTTCTTTTTCTTCTTCTTGTTCTTCCGATTCACCATCCTCTTTGCTTCCTTCGTAGCCCACCTATTAACTTTCCCTTCTCTACTTCCTTTGTTTAAAACTCAAACTTTTCTCGCCTTCTTTATCTTATACACACCTTTTTTATTGCAAAAAACTTGTGCATTCTTAAAATACTGTCGGGGTGCAATGAATATACGAATGGAAGCGGTGGAGAAATCATGACAATCATGAACAGAATTTGACAAGTTACCTTCAAACTATCAAACATTCAATATTTTGACATTTAAGTAAAGCAACGGAATGGTTGAAAAGAGAAAAGATGTTCCGCCACATCTGAAGGTGGAGTTACATAAATTTTTGGCCGCTGAAAAAGCGTAGAAAGCGGGAAGGCATTTCATTGTTAACTAACGCCACTATCATGGTGGTCAAATCGAAGCACGCGACCAAAGTGTTTATGTTAATCCGCCTTTAGTCACAAAACTGTTTACGATAAGGACAGGATCTTCCAAAAACATTTAAAATGGAATATTTTTGTAAAGTTAAGAAATGGAGAACATAAAATATATCTTGAAAAGGTTTCCAATTTTATATTCCCTGCAGGAAAAATGGGAAGAGAGTTCTACAGGTGACAGTTTCGTACTATAGGTTTGGCACTATCTCCCGAGTTTGCGCTAAATCGTATGCGAGCGGGACAGTTGGTAGCCACATTTGTGCCAGCAGCGCTTTAAATTAAGCTACATATATGTATTGGAATTAATAAATCAAAGCCAGCAGACTACCTCAGAATCACCTTGGACTGAAGCAATTACGGATGCAGTTAAGAAAGGTCTGCACATTTTGTTTCGTAGGACATCAATGTTAAAACGTCATTTAAAAGCAATGCGAGGGACAGAATTAGAACTAGCATCGCCTCTTAAAGAAATAGTTCTGCACTAATTTCGGAACTAGTGTGATTCCTTGCAGTGTAGATATATAGATTCAGTGAATAATATGTACTCAATGAGGGATAATTTCATAAAAGACCGCATTCTTAATTTTTGGAGTCTTCTCAACTGTTGAAGTCAAATGTGATCGCTAAGGTGACCTTAAAAAACTATAAAAAATTATTACAATAAAAAATCTTCAACTGCTACGGTCCTATATAGATTTTTGTACAAAAAATGAAAAAACAATAAATTTGACAGCAATCCGCAACAAGATACGCTGACATTCAATGAAAGCTGGCAAAGTGTAAAAAATGAAGTAAGATATTACGGCGTGAAATATTAAAAAACTATTATAAGATCTTACTGTTTCAAAGGTATATATGTAGAAATTATTGCTGAAGTTATCGCAGATGGGTAGAAGTATCTAAGGGCAGAGAAGCACTGACAAGCAAAGTTCTTGAAAGGCAAATAGTAGGGGGCGAAAAAATGCAAAATGTGCAAACGAAAATGGATTTAACAGCGAGTTGAAAAGGGTTGGAGATGTTACTTACAAGGCCATTTAAATTAGGTGTGAATGTTTGTATACATACATATTTTGTGCGCTCGTGCATATCTCCCAAGAGAATGAGGCCGCATTGCGGTCATTGCCACACGGCGCGACAACGCAGCGTATCGGAAATCGAAGCGTGGGGTTTGCGACGCTGTAAAAAAGTGTATGAAGTTGAAAGGTGTGTTCTGCGGCATATTTAATAATGATGATGACCAAGAATGAAGTTGATAACATGACATATTTCAAAGGAAGTAATACAAGAAAACGTATATACATATGTGCATACCTGGAATATGTATTAATTTCCATAATAGAAGAGAAAAGTTTAATGACAAAGATGTTTTAAATTAGGTTGAGAGGAACGATGTAGGCACGATAACCTCCGAAGAGATTTTAGGCGGAGCTTTACTTGCAATTTGCGTCGTGCTTCTGATTTGTACTACAAATTTGGCGGATATAGGGCCTCTCTCACTGTTTATGCCGACTCCGAGAAATGGCATACTGCAAGGCAGATGAGTTCTCACTGAGGCTTTCATGGCAGAAATACACTCGGAGCGCTTGCCAAACACCGCACGAGGGGCGACCCACGCTTAGAAAAATTTGCTTATAACTGAAAATCTTGTCTCTAAAATTTGATGTTGCTTTTTCCGGGGCGCGTGAACCCGAGATCTAGGTGTGTGTAGGCGGAGCACGCTACATTACACTACGGCGGCCGTCTAAGTTGAAAGGATGAGGTGACATACAATTTTGTGAATTTATACTGACAATAAGGACATTTGTACCTGCGAAAATTCAAAACAATATAAGCAATTTCTGGCAGGAGATGGGTAGTCAAACAAGACTATTCGATATTGAGAGACATACCGCATGGACTCTTTAGAACTGCAATCGCATCAAGATAAACGAATGTTAGTGAAATAAATAACATAATACAACCCGCCATGTCCGGTTCGATTGTACAATTCGGACTATTGCAATTTCTGGAGCCCCAGATGATGCTAGTCTACATATTTCATATATATGAAAGGCGGGGTCAGACACTCCACCGTACAGCTCGAGCTGTGGTCTTTCCTCCGCTGCTGGTACATGATATCTAGTGATCCCCGAGAGTTGCAATCGCCGTCAGGACAGCTTATGTGAAACTAATGACAAACAAGGACATGCTATGTCCGAACTCCAATAGGTACTAGTCTAAAAGCAAGTAAGGTGTCTAAGTTCGTGGTAACGAACATATATAAACTCAGCGTGTAGACTTCAATATGCACATTTCATTTCAGATTAATCACGTGCTTTTCTACCTAACAACACGGGGGCACCGCCGGTGTAAAATATATTTCTTCTCTCTCCCCGTTTATCCTCTTATACATAAAACCTTGAGAAGTGCGAAATATCATGATCCACTATAAACAAGACTCTTGTGCTAAGCTTAACGTGTTATCCTCGAGCCTACGACCCATTTTAAACTTGTTTTATATCTACAGGTTGCACGTGTTCTTTAACCGATCCCGTCCATTTGTACCTAGAAATATTTCTGCTATAAGGACATCTTGTGTACACAATTTCATTCCGATATGTGTATTTTCTTCTGAGATATGGCTCCCGGAAACATAGAAACTCTGCTTAGTCATAAAGCGTGTGCACAAAAAGCACAATTTTCAAATTTTGCTGTTTTCTCAATTTAATACTGTTAGTAATTCAATTAGAAAGTAAAATTCTATTGGTACCAAGCTCTCCTCTTTTCGCTAAGATATAGCTTATTTGGTTCGTCCACCACCTTTCCTTATAGTAAAGGAAACCTCGCTCTGCTCGAAGTCTTAGTTACGATAAGGTTTAACGGTTTTTGATGTAGATAATTGATTATTTGTAAAATGTTAATTTTATCACAAATGTTGGGCGCGTGTCATGCCATTTTAATACTCTTTTTTCAAATGTCTCAATATCAGTCCACACGTCATGTAACAGTTTCAACATTACTAGTTGGATTATTTACTAAAGAATCAGATTTTTGTATGTTTGTCCAAAATGTATATATATAAAAGGTGGCGTGGTTATAATCGATTTCGCTCATTTTTCAATACAATCTATATATTATTGTATGGGCCCAGATAAGCTCCGTATATACTACAAATTGGTGAAGATATCTCAATCTTTACTCAGTTAGCGTGTGTTAACGGATAGACGGTACAGACGGTAGGGACGGACTGGCTCAATCGATTTTTTCGATACTGATTGATTTGTTATATGGAAGTCCTTATCTACCTCGATTTCCTTTATACCCGTTACAAACCATACCGTTATCACCAATCAAAAAGAAATAGTCACTGTGTTCAAAGCACGCTTGAATATGATAATTTCATATACATAAAGCGAGGTCTGTCAAACACGCAGACAGTCCACTTTACATCTCCAAGTCTTGATTTTCATCTGTTACAATAAGATCATCAATGGTCATATGGTAACAATTGTAAATTTGGTTCGTGGTGGGTTTTTATAATGGCTATAGGAAATTGATGGTTCTACCTAGGAAAAAGAGCTTATCAGTTACCCCTCACATACTCATATATTCACATACACACACACATATCCAGACAAAAATAACTGAAGTGCAGTGAGCAGGCTATGTTTAACATAATAGAATTGGACACTTGTTGAAAGTGTTGAGACTGAAGTGTGCTCAGGCATTGAAAAGGGTAACGAAAGCTTGGATATCATTCAAAAGGCCCAAAAGCGAACAAACAATAAACTCGAAAATTTTGGCATTCATGTCAATTGTATTGTAAATCGAACCCAAATATTCTACACACAAAACACCATAACCGAAATTTATATTAATATAGAAAAAAATAGAAATATATAAAAAAAAAAATTTTAAATAATATTAAGCTGCTCTTAAACTTTCACCATAAAAATCGGCGCGCATACATATTTCATTAGTGGCGGTCGCTTAGCATGGCAGTCAGCATACTCACTCGTAAGCACGAAGTAATATTAGTAGAATACGCTGCCTGTTGTTGTTTGAAGTAGTTTACTATTGTGTACCAGCCAAAAATTTACACAGTTCAATAAGAATCGAATAAACAATTTGAAGTTTTTCTTGAACAACAACACAAGAAAAAAAGAAAAATTCAATCACATGTTTGCAGTTGCATAAAGAATTACAAAAAAGCATACGATAAAGCCAAGCGGAAAAGCGATGCCAAAAAAATAGACAAAAAAAAAAATTGCGTTGCACTAAGCGGTAGCCAGTTTTCCGCTTCAAAAGGATTGAAAGCAATGTGAATTTCGGCGCTAGTTTTGGGTGGGTTTGTACGTATATTTGAATTTTAATTAGAAAGAAGTGTGCAAAAAATAATGAGTAATATATGACAAAAGGAAATGCTTCGTTGAGGCTAAAGTAAACACCTGCATTTCATGAGAGGATATTGTACATGAACCTCTAGGAGAACATACATATATGTATGCAAGTTCTGGAAAGGCAACCAATCCGGTTTCCAAAAAACATCGCATCGGAGATTAACCGTTCTTTGTCACTTGATGTCTGGACAAGGAAGGTTCGTGCAGGATGGCCGCGAAATGGTGTTCTATGGCTTAAGATACTCTAGCATGTGACAAATCAACCGAATGCGGGCACGTGACGATAACATTATCCAGGTACAAGGCAGATTGAAGAGATAACAGCTGAGACAGACTTCCGGGGGGGGGGGAAAACACCGACCACATCACTGCTGGTATTTGATTATAGGTGCAGAATAAAAATGTACTTCAAGTTTCGGCCACTTTCGGTCCAGCGGCAGAGGAAGTAATAAGGACCTGAGACTTTGCAATCAGCCAATGATCCACAGCCAGACGTGCTCGATATCATATTCCTTGATTTTTTCTGGGGTTCGAACGGAGTTGTCCTAGTGTATGCCATATTTCGGAATTCTTTTGCTGGTAATCTCAATATGAGGGCCGGATCGACTCATGTGGGGCCCTGTGCTTAATGTTATCGGGGCCCGTTTATATGGTGATGCTAGTTATTATAGTTATCAGAAAAAGAATCAGCTTATAAATAAACATTTAGTTTTATCAAAACAAATATGACAATAAAGAATATTAAATTACAAATACAACTTCTGCATTTTCGTGTTGTAGCGAAGTCCTTATTTGCTCATCAATTCTAAATACTTTTTTAGATCAAAATTTATAGAAAGAGGAGATAAATGATTGAAAGGCGATCGTTCGACATATTCGTCCATACTTATTCTCAATATATGACATCCTGAGAAAGAGCGCTCCCGCTTCGCATGCTGGTGATGGGCATACGTTTCAAAAATGGTTGGGGTAACAATTAAAAAAAAGGTATCTTCATAGATTAAGTCTTATAAGATGTCACGGCAAAGAGGCGTAGCGTCTGATTTAGATAGTAGTAAATATGATTTAATGAATGCATTCATTACTAAATTTTAATCTACTCATCTGAATTAAGATTTTACAGATATTGCGTTACACTTTCCAGATCTACATTATAAAAAATTAAATTTTTTTGCTGCGGTTTGTCTCAAAATTTGAACCCTTCATTATATACATAATCCAATTATCCAATGCATATGTTTAAGTGTCTCTTTCAAATTTTTCTCCGCCGCACACGTGATACTTTAGTGTAGACTTATCGGCAAATTTGAATAATTTGTCCCTGTAACGTCCCTTGTATATTTTTTCCACTAGTACTTAATGTTTTAGCATTCTGTCATTTGGACTACTCTAGCTTTGATCTGAAAGTGCGTCATATGTTTACCGAAATGTCTTCAAAGTGAACAATAATTTATTGCCTCTCGAATTGGTAAGCAAGGGATCTGTATTTTTTTTTTATTTACTACATGAAATCTCTCCATAAATTCTTCCCAAAATGTGAGCAAAAATTGCAATGATGTTTGCCAGTTTATTAAAAAATTTCGTGCTCTTTCTGAAATGCAGCTTTCTCATCTTCATTTTAGCTAAAGTTTTTAAAATTTCATAATTCAGGACAATGTATTTTAAAGCTTTGACAGCCTCATAATGACAATGACACCATCTGGTTTCGCTAAAAGTTTTTAAAGTAATTTTAGTGTGCATTTCATACAGATTTGTAACAATTCATCCTAGGGTCAAGATGACAAGAAAACAACTTGCAACTTTAACAAATTCTCACCAACTAGGCAAGGGAAATGGCAGCACACGGTACATAATCCACACTGTTATTTCTGTTAATAATGCTTGGACATCCTTTGTATGACCGAATATGGCGCGTGTCATAGAGCTGTTCCTCTACACAAATATCCAGTATCGACCCATTTATTGTTGTTTCTAAAAAGTGCTGTGTGAGAATATTAAATAAGTGTAAACCAGTATGAACTACTAATTTGATGAACACGAGACACATCTCTTCGTACACCATTTCCCTGAAAAACAGTATCGTAATACACAGCAAGGGGTCATTGTGAGGCAGACCTGGATTTGAAGCCATCACGATTGAATAATGCTTTTTTGTGTCGTTGTTATTTATTTGAGTTTAAATTTGTTTCACTATCGTTGCCCATTAAATCACAACGGCCTCAATACATGTTTTTGATAAGCACGATATGTCGATACGGTCTGCAGCTCTCGTTTGTCAATATGTACGGAATAAATGGTCAATACTCTGCAATAGATCCAGAGCTGCCATGTAATACTTAACATTATGTGGTGAACCAAAATACTTCTGCGGAACTTCTATAATACATAAAGACTCTTAACTCAAAAATTTTATCATGATATAACCCGTCATGACATTATGATAGTACTTGGTTGTCACTTTCTTGATTGATTCCTGGAGGTGCTGCTTATCTACAACAAACTTTTTTATGTGTCATTAGAATTTGTAGTGATTTCTAAAGACGTTCCATGTGTTTACAATTCAGGAAATCCATAAACGGTTGCCCGTTCTAGTTGTTTAGTAGTAGTAAAATAATGTGAGTGTTTTTTCTTTTCGGTAGTAAAATATCAGTGCGTCGTGTGGCATTCGTCTTTATTTATTGGTGGCTGGGGGCCCTTCGCATCCACGGGGCCCTGGGCTGAAGGGGGGCCCCAACCTAAAACAAAGCCATTAGGTAGATCATCCAGTATGCTAAT
>JARSSU010020438.1:0-16043 GCA_029619165.1 Eurosta solidaginis
GTTTCATTTACTCGTAGCCTTCACGGCATTCATCGCCATTATCATTATTATAATTATTTAATTTTTATTAATGCGTTTATGAAACATTGTTTCGAGTAGCCAATTGACAAAGTTTGCATGTATTAATCTATCATTTCTGCTAATTATTTGTGAAAAAAACAGGGAGGTTGAAATTTTTCTTTTGCAGAGGTGTAGTTCTTATAAAATTTCAAATTCTATTCAATCTCAAAGTATTGGTTTAGGTAGAATTGATTTTACCATCTTTCTCGTTTCTATTAAAAGGGAAGTATCTGATTTGTTAAAGGCCAGATGTTTATATAGAATGCTGAGTTAGGTTAAAAACTCTCACTTCCTCTTTTCATGCCGATGTGAGAAGGATCTTTCGAAATGTCTATACAGTCTACAAAAACTTTAACGAAAAGGGAACAACGGAGTTATCGAAATTTAACCAGCGCATTCTCAGTAGATGTGGTAACATTCGTTGCACAAAATATATAAATTTTTTTTTGATCTGGCTGATTATGGCATACCGTGGCGGCCCTCTCATTTAACGACGCTCATGTAGTGTTTAACTTTTGTATAAAAACCGTAACTCGCAAAGGCCACACCATAGTCGCCGTCAAGCTCTTAAGTTTCTATTATTACATAGGAAATGCTTTCATTAGTCAATACTAGCGAACCAGCTGCAACTATACAAGATTTCGTTAAAGTGCCGCTCTTCTTAATAAGTCTTAATGGTGAAAAACTTTTCAAATGTTCACCTGATGAGAAACCAAAAAGATATATTAAAATTGCTTTACGCGTCTTTCTCGTGTTATTAACATTTAATTTTTCATGTATGGCACTTTTTATCGTATTTGATCATTTGGAAACGGTAATAGATTACGCGTTGTTTACTATTTATTGGGGTTACAAGCTCAATTCATTGGTGAAGGGTGCTACATTATGGTTTTGGCGACATAGAATTGAATTCATTGTAAAAGGTCTGATTGCTAGGCATCCGAAAACAGCTGTGGGGAGGCAAGCGTTTAAATTGATTAAATATTTCAAAAAAATTAATGCCTATAATAAATATTTAACTATATGGGATTTGTTTACACATCTAGTGTTTAATTTACATTCTGTGACCTATTCAATTTTGAATATTTATTGCGTGAGAACAAAGAGCAAGAATTTGATTATAAATATCATTTTATGCTGTGATATTTTTACATTGACAAGACATCAATATCATATACGTTAACATATGTAACGCAATTCATTGGCTCGTTTTATTTTACATTTTTATTTTTGGTGGCGATTTATTACTAATAACTTTGGTACATTTGGTTAATATGCATTTCGAATATTTGGGAAGCCAAATTGAACAAATGTAGCTGACTGGTACTGATGAAGATTTGAGGCTAGTCTGTCCTTTGCTGTCCTATCATATGGAAATATTGGAGTGAGTACATGTTATCTTATCTGCAGTACTTTCAGGTGAAATTTTGAAACTTTTTTCATATAAAATAAAACTTTCTTCAATTCAAATGAAGCTTTTTTCATATGAAATAAAACTTTTTTCAAGTCAAATAAAACATTTTTAAAATCAAAAGAAAAGAAAATACGGCTAGTAAAATTAACAAATCGGGTTTGTTTCTAATAGAAATAACAGACAGATAGTAAAACTGATTGCATTATAGTAAATTCAACCGATTTGTTTTGTGAAAAGATCATATTATTATTAGTCATTTCAACAGAAACAATATTCTGTGAAAATGACATGTTCTCAATCAATCTCACTGATTTTTTTATTAAAGAACTGAATTCGTGGGTAATAGAAACTTGCGCCCGCGGCGCTTGCTAATCTCTGTCATATTCATAGCACTCACTGTTATTCTTACGTTGACGAAACATCTGTTATTTTAAAAGCTTTATTGCTAAAATTATGGCTTATATGTAATAACATTTTTTTGTTGATTAGACTGTTGAGACGGTCGTTTAGTAATGAACAATACACAGAAATTTTCTGTTGAATTGTTGCGTAATAGTGTGAATTTTACCATTGTTTTCTTTCGTTGTACGCACTTCCGCTGATATATTTTCCATTTTCTCTTTTAAAATTTATCAAATTTTTTTTTACAGTTACGTCGAAAAATATAGACTGTACTTCAATCTTTCTATTCTTCTCAACTACATGGGTCTCATGTTTCGTGCTCTGTCTAATAGGTCTGCAACTGGTAGCTGAGTTTTTAAGAGGTTTTTAAGTATGCTGAAATTTCTCGCTTTTTCTTATAGCGTGCCACAATACATGTGTATTTAGTTTCCTATTTCGGAGATAATCTTATAGATTTGGTATTAAGTGGAATTTTTATTTAACATAATATAAATAAAATATGTAAACTTTTTCTCTCAGAACTCTGGCATAAGCGATGCCTTCTACAAACAGGAATGGTATAAAGGAAACTACAAATATTCGCGCATGTTAGTTTTGACAATAGCCAGATCCCAACGTTCTGCACATTTAACAGCTTTTAAATTTTTCGAGATCTCAATGAGCAGCTTCAAGTCGGTAATTTAGCGTGAATGCGTTGCTATAAAATTAAAAATATGAACTTTATACAAAACTTGTGTTATCGTTTAGCTTTGCCCCACTTCATATCAGTTCTTCACACTTTTACGGACTAGGTTTGTGGAGGGAGCTGACTAGAGATTGGAAATGAAAAAGTCATCAATACGTGCTGAGTTTATAAGTTAAAAGATTTGACAGCATTTATTGGTATGAGTAGAACTTGCGTTAATCAAATTTAATAAATACTTTCCTTGTTCAGTTTACTTCATATGCTTTAATTTCGAACTCTACTTCTAGAGGTAGGTATGGAAAGCTAACTGTAATTATTTGGAGCTTTCGGCCGATAAAACTAAAGACAAAACACAAGGTTTTCTCTTTTCCTCCTACGCGTTTCGATGAAATTTTTTCATCTTCATCAAGGTGACTGTATATTTCATCATAAAATATGATATAAAACAAAACCAACATTACCCTTTAGTATAGAATTACACAATTTACATCACTCTGTTGTTAACATAATACTTACACTTCAATTTATAACATGAAACTTTCAACATCTAACACATAAATAAACAAAAACTTTACATTTAATTCACTGCCTCCATTCATGTTTCCTGCTTCGTCCATTGGCTGATAATGCCGTCATATAAGCGCAGTTTATATTGTTGACGTCTTCTTTGAAATTCATTGCAGTATTGATTTTTTTGTTGTATTCGTAGAGCTTTCGGCGTCATTCGTGTTCGTTCTTTCCCCTCAGCGTCTAATATTTTCGCGTTTTCGAAGTCCGCTGTGTGTCCTTTGTTGGTCAAATGTTCGCATAGTGCTGTTGTTGTTTTTCTCTTTTTGGCGTCTAGTCTATGTTCGTTTATTTCGTACACTAAGCGATCGCTTCGTCGTTCCAATGTATATTTGATTGCAAGTTTCTCCTGCACTCCCATTACATTTTATTTCGTACACCACATTATGTTGTTGTTCTTTGTCGATTTTGTCTTTTGTTTGTGTAAAGATTGTGTTCAAAGTTCGATTTGGTTTATGCGCAAATTTTATATTGTTGTTGCGTGTGATGCTATACAATGTTTTGTTGTCCGTTAATCCTGGTATGTAATTGACGCCTGCATATATTTGCTTTTCTTTTACATTCTTTTGTTTAGTGATGCTTTGCGCGCAGTTGGTTTGACTAATTGTTGTTGTTATCAATGCGTCTATTAATGTATTAGGGTAGCCATTCTTATATAAAATATTTTTAATTTTTTTTAAATTTGTGGTCATGAACTCCTGTTCACTTAAATTGTAGATTTTCTTTATAAAGCTTATGGCCGTGTTCTTTTTTTGCAACCATGGGTGATTTGAATGGTATTTTATTATTCTAGATGATGATACGGCTTTAGCATACCAATTAGTTTTTAGGGTTTGGTTCGATTTTATAACTTCGATATCTAGGAAGGGCAGCTTGTTGTTTTTCTCTTTCTCTACTGTAAAATTTTATTTTGGTATGTTGGTTATTTAGTGTTTTAAGTATTTCTTCCACGTCCTTAGTTTTAATTATAGCGAATATATCATCTACATATTTGTTTATGTATTTGATATATATGTCCTTTAATTTAAGCTCAGAAATGCTGTCGTCATTTATTTTGTCTAAGACTATATCAGCTACAGTGGGCGATAGAGGATTCCCCATAGGAATGACATACACCTGTTGTGGGTGAACGTACCATCATAGGTGAAATAGTTGTTATCCCTCAAGCAAAATTCGAGACAGGCTTGAAATTGTTTCTTCGATAATGTTGTGTGTGGAAAGCTAATGTCGTTTTGATGGCACAAAACTGCTAGGCAAACGCAAAAATTTGTTAAATTATAGAGTTTTTAACTATTTTTTGTCACGTCCTTAATGTAATGAAATCCGAGGTGATCGAGCTTCCGATTGACGTAAGCAACGCCCCTTTAGGAAAACCTCACAGTATTTTTTTTTCTCAAAGTCCTTCAGTCAAATAATGAGAACCGATCTCAGGGATATAGTCCGATGAGATTTTTCGTAAACGGCGGCATCGAAGCATTCAAAAAAAGACGACGCAGTAAGTACATTCTGTTAGAAGTGAAATGCATATTTCATTATCGCTGCTAAGCGGCAGTTTTTGCAATTTTTTTTCTAATGATAATTATTGTTATTTTTTAATTTTTCTAAATTTGAAAAATTGTATTTTATTTTTGGAATAGTAAGTAGAAAATTTTTCAGACAACCTGCCATAACTGTGCATATAATCCATTTCGAAGGGTGCTAAGCCTTCATCATCAGTATGCTTTAGGCATGCTGCGCTAACCATTTAGCTATACAGCGGTGGTTTGGTTGACTGGCAAATTTGCTACTTCTATTAAAATTATTGTTCTGGCCTTGAGCTCGAATCCATGCACTAATGTTTTTAAATTAATCAGAGCTTTCCCACTGGTAGATACTAAACCACAACAGAGGCAACATTTCGATAACCAACCGATAAGGCGTCGATAGCACTTAGATAACACAAGAATAACTCGTCGTTATCAAATCGACAAAACGCTGATAACTCGTTGGTAACAAACTGATAAATTTTTGGTGAAAATCGATAGTATTTTGATAGCAATGCTATAGATTTTCGATAACAAATGTATAACGTTTCCATAGCAGAAACCCCGTCGATGAAACCCCGATACCTTGTCGATAACATGCCGATAATTCAGTGGCTATTATCGATAACACACCATTTACACTTCGATACAATTTCTTTTTCTTCCTCTATTACCCCACATTCCCACTTTGACAGATAAGCGCTTCTACTTTGAGTAATAAGCCCACATATGTTAAAAATATCCCAAATTTGCCCTTCGCTTTACACTCTGTAAAAAGATAAGCATTGAACATTGAACTCATCCCTGAAGGGAAAATGACATCACATGCAAACCAGTCTTAATTTATCTTCTGCGAGCCGTCAATCCTTCTCAGAATTTTTCTCTCCAACACTCCATGAGACCCCCCGTGTGATGTTGTCAACGTCCATACTTCTAGGGCGGAGGTCTGCATTCTATACATACATTCCACACAGTTAAGCTCTCATTGCGCATGCGAAAGGGTAATCAATTTAAATTTTTGGGGACTTATATTCTATGCTGAAGTTGTTGTGGGAAAAATATATAAAAGCAATGCATGGATAGCTGGAAGAGATTCTGGGGCGTAATCTCCTGATAGCTGCCAAGTATAAGACACTATGGACTCATTTAGTCTCGGCTAATTCAACTAAGTAGAAGGTGTGATTCTTCCCACCTAGTTATATGTAGCGTATTTCGACGAGAGCAACCAAAAAATGATACCAAAACGTCGACTATCGGGCTTTTCTATGAAGTGTTCCGTAGTTTCTATGAACAAAACGTTAATCTATAGTCCTTGGAGCCTTTGCTGTGGTCGTGATGAAAAAGTAAGGTCCCATTAGACGCTTTTTTAATTTACTCACTTGAAATGTTTTTACTTTGCGGGTCCTAGCTCAAGCCCTCAACATGGACTTTGAGCACCTATGATGATGAGCCCTCAGGAATGAGGTACAAACGCTGCCCAGAGTGCAGCGACACCCCAGTACACTACTTCCATAATATAAGTGAGAAAATAAACTCCTCAAACAAAAAAACATATTTACGTAAACTAAGCGCAAATGTACACTAGATTTTACTTTAGCGAAGCTGTGGTTAGGTGACTAATAACAAAACTAACCGCTTTTATATGCATTAGTCAGCGAGATGTCATTCAGTCACTGCACTCGTTTGTTGTTTCAATTAGCATAAAATGCGTCACTCGAGGATCATTGGCCTTTTGTGCTTTTAGTTGCTTGCTTGGTTTTACAATGGTCTTGATTGTAAAACGATGTAATGTAAATGGAAGTAACCTGAGCTGAGCAATTTATGTCAAGTGATAAAATTTGCATTTAGATCACATGATTTTATAAGTTAGTGTTTTTAATGGCATTTTGAGATAAAGTTTTGTGTACGCATGTGATGCGATCAAGTGACGATGAAATCACAATAATAAAAGGTTCCTTAATTTTCATTTTGTTTTTAATAGATTATAATGCTGAACTAAGATGCCTGAATTAAATTATACAACTTCATGTTTTGTAACATAAAATAAAATATGAAGTAACTGTTTTTATAATAACCTCAGAATTATACAACAATATATGATGTAATATCAGATGATGTGATATGTTGTATTGATACGTAGTGTTGATATTACAATATATTTTGCGTACATTTTTTCTATATCACCGGGAAATAAAGTGCATCACAAAACTTCATATCACATTATAATATGATGCGATCAAGTGTGATATATTTATTTCATATGGTAAGATTTTTTAAATTTTAATTCATTTTTAACTGTCATGGTACACAACGAAACATATGTATATTCTTCTTCAAATTCTACAACTGATTTGAGGTGACAATGTGAAATATGATTCCTATCTTTAAATTCGAATAGATAAGCCATTGTTACATTCTGTTGTTGATATTCTGCCCTGAATATAAGATCTTATGTGGGGTCATATGATTGTTTTCCTTTACAAAATGTGATTTATTACAAAATATTGTTTATAGGATGATTCCCCCATACTATGTGATATTGCTTCAAGTAACTACTAAATGAGACTAACGGGTACTTAAATAATATTTAACAACTGCACCCAGGCTCGGTGCTTCGGGCAGCTTGGGCGGCGCCAACTATAATAGTATAGCATCGTCAATCACAAGACGAACAGACTACCTGATTCCCTATCTGCGAAACGAGGGCGATCTTAAGGCCACAACAGAGGCCAAGGGTGCTCAAACGGCGGACGAGGCGATACATGTGTACACAGATGGTTCCAAAGTAGTGGAAGGAGTGGGGTCTGCGGGATACTGTGCTGATCCGGAAATAAACAGATCCTACAGGCTGCCGGATTACTGTAGCGTTTTCCCAGCGGAAATAGTAGTCGTAACCAAAGCAGTAGAAACCCTGGAAGAGAATAATTTAAGCTGCAACCGTGTTAACTTTTATATTGACAGTCAAGCAGCAATTAATACTCGCATAGCACAGCATCTAAATGCGTGCTAGAGTGTAAGTCAGTCCCAGGAGAAAATCGGGACAGGGAGAAGCATACATATATATTGGGTCCCAGGGCATATCGGAATAGATGGAAATGAAAAAGCAGATGAAACTAGCTAAAAAGGGCGCATCCCTTGAAGCTTGCTCCGTAGACGTCCCAATTAGACTGGGTGAGATTAAGCGAAGGCGAGAAGTGTACATGATCGACCTAGCAGGCGTGGGTTCAAGCGCGGGCCTGTAAAGTGGGGAAGATTATGTGTAGGTCTTACAACCTTAGACTAACAGAGTTGCTTCTATCTTTAAAAAGAGAGCACTGTAGACTCATGCCGCGTATTATGACTGGACACTGCCTTCTGGCGTCACATGCCTTTAAATTAGGCTTGGTCAGTGATAGCAGATGTAGGAAGTGCGGGCTGGAGGAGGAAACGATAGAGCACGTTCTGTGCTCATGCCCTGCGCTTACCAGGCTAAGACTCCAGCTATTAGGAGTGATACAGCTGTCAGATCTAGAAGCAGCAAGTGGCTTAAGTCCTAGGAAGCTTCTAGTATTTGCCAAGAGGACGGAGTTATTCTATAACATAGGTCCTGGTTTTTGATAGGGTTTTTCAGTTTGGTTTTTCGGTCTGGTAACACTACGGACTCATTTAGTCTATGAGGTCCTCATGGACCGGCCAGTTCAACCTAACCTAACCTTGATCCGAATCACTTGCTTATATGTTTGCTGTTTTTATTGGGATTCCGATTCTAAAGAAGAACTGTGATGTTTGTGTACCCTTGAATGTCACATGATCAATTTGAATTCACGTTTTATAATCAAAAAGCAGCCAGATAGGGGTATATTTTTATGCTGGAACCGGGTATTACAAGCTCGCGTATTTATGGATAAGGTGTAGCCAATCAGAAAATTTTAAATGAAGGTTAGAGAATGAACGTTCCCAATCTTTAGCCCAGATAAGTTTTCCTACCCATCGTAACCCCAAGTTTATTAAGCACGTGTCTAACATCATGCTGAAGTAGAGCTTTTTCTATCATGGGAGCATGAATCACGCAAGATAGATGTTTTCATTACTAAGGGCGCGAATATTCCAGCTGCTTTTTCTCAACGTCTTTATTCTATACTTCTATTATTAGTACATGTAAGATTGTCGCCAGTAACGTATAGAATGTGTAATATTTACTGTCAATAGTTAATGTGACTTCCTTCCATCCCTCTTTCACTTAAAATATATTTACCATTATTATAATTATTTAATTTTCATTATTGCGTTTATGAAACATTATTGCAAATAGCCAACTGACAGAGTTTGCATGTTTTAAGCTATAATTTCTGCTAATTATTTGTGAATAAACAGAAAGGTATTGAATTTAGATTTTTATTTTGCAGAGGTGTAGTTCGAATGTTGAAACGCGTAGGAGTAGGATGCGTTATTATTAGGCACACAATATTTTTGCGGTGTCCTTGATATAAGTTCAACTATGCTCTTGCGTCTATTTCACACTCTGCTTATATAGTCTTCAAAGGAATGTTGTCACTTACTGTGTGTGTTGTTATGTTATCACCATTGTAAGTGACAGCCTAGTCAGTAGGGTAGAAAATTTCACACAGGCTGACAACATAACGATCCTTACTGGTAGTCCATTTTTTCCGTGATGTGTGAAGTTAAAGAGTGGCAGATCTATGGGCGCTCCCAGCAAATACAACTCTTGAGTGATCACTTTTGTAAAGCATGGTTTGGATTTAACGTCAAATTACTGTTTGAGATGTGTGTTCTTTGGGGTGTGTGTTAAAAGTTCAAGTTTTCCTCTTTGGTCCATTTCTAGTTAAGTTATAATTTATATATATTGAATACCAATCCTTCAGATAGCTTCATTTTACATTTTCGCTTTTACCAGCAGGAGCTGACCGACCGCGAACGAAGGCTCCAAGCTCCTGCCACACAATTCAGTGCACGATCGTTGGTACCAAATTACAACTACAAAGTCTTACCTTGTTAAGGTACAAGGTCTAATTAAAACGTTTTATATTGGCCCAGGTTGCACGGAAACTCCGCCGTGAGTGTCAATACCATTCAAAGCAAAGCATAAATTATTCGTATCATGTTCTGGCCCTCGAGAGAGTTCTACAATTAAGGGATCTGAATCAAATTTTCTGGCCACCAGGAGCAACAACCGAAATTATATACTACTGCATCACAATAAAGGAATGCGATATTGACCTTATCGTCACACATCATTGGCGTCTTCGACTTATCTATTAATCACATTTACAAAATCTGATGCCCCCGTTCAACGGAGCCTATCGTAGTTTCAAACAGAATAAAATGACACATACCCTACTCTTTCAGTTATCCACACACGAAGGGCATCTGCTTTGTCTTCATTTACTCATCAATTAATGCATTTGATCAACCTTTTCTTTGACCTTCCGCAAAACGAAAAGTTGAAAAATTTATACATTACTTAGAATAGGTAAACAGGCCGCTTAACCCTTGCTGACAGAGCCTCCAAGGAAAAACTTTAATGGCATAGAAGATACCCATAGCTCCGAAGGGAATGCTTTATTGCTAACTTCGGGAGCTGAAAAAATCACATAAATCCGAAGAGAATGCTATATTGTTCACTTCAGCGGAGAAGATTCCACATAGCTCCAATTAGAATGCTGTATGGCCAACTACGGCGGAGAACAGACCGCATTGCGCCATTAAGAATACTTTATTGTCTACTTTCCCAAAAGCGAACTAACTCTCCTCGCATTTAAGGTGAAACAACAGCCTCCGCCATTCGCCAACTAGGACAGGGGATGTCAGCTCTAAACCAGTATCAATGTTACAATATATACAGATCACAACAGCTTTTCCTGCTCCCCGCGAGTACTGTTTAGAATAACGACCATATTAGCGTTGCGCACGCTGCGTCCACATTGCTCCAAATCTAGTAATACACCACTCATGAATTGGGTAAGCCATGTTATTATAATCGCTTTTTAAGATCGGCATACTAACCGTTGGCACATTATAGCCCTTAACACACAGGGTAATGTGTGACTGATTAATGATGATGAATGGCGGCCCTCTCATCTAACGACGCCCATGTATAGTAGTGTAAAACTTCTGTATAAAAACCCAAACTCACACAGTCCAAGCAATAGTCGCTGTCAAGTTTATTTCTATAATTATACGTGAAATATTTTTCTTCTGTGATGCAACAATGTTTTCATCAGACAATACTAAAGAACCAGCTGCAACTATACAAGATTTTGTCAAAATACCACTATTTCTAATAAGCCTTAATGGTGAACAACTTTTCAAATGGACACCTGATGAGTTACCAAAAAAATATATTAAAACTGCATTCTGCGTCTTCAGCTCGTTTGTCTCATATAATTATTCAAGTATGGGACTCTTCTTCATATTTGACAGTTTGGAATCTTCATTAGATTATGCCGATCAAATCATTTATTGGGGTTATGGGCTTAATTCATTGATGAAGGGTGCTACATTATGGATGGGACGGCATAAAATTGAATTCATTGTAAAAGGTCTGATTGCTAGGCATCCGAAAACCGCTGAGGGGAGGCAAGCGTATAAAGTGGTTGAATATTATAAAAAAATCTATAACTGTAATAAATACTTAACATTATGGGATATGTTTACTACGCTAATGTTCAGTTTACATCCTTTAACTCATTCAATTTTTGAATATTTGTTACGTGACAACAATGAGCACGAATTCAGTTACAAATATCCTTATACGATGTGGTATTTATATAATGACAAGACACCATTATTTTATTCGATATCATATCTAATACAATTCACGGGATCGTTTTATATGACGTTTTTATTTTTGGGTGGCGATTTATTGCTAATAACTTTGGTACATTTGGTTAATATGCATTTAGAATATTTGGCAAGCCGAATTGAGCAACTGCAGCTGACTGATAAAGATGAAGATATGAGGCTGTTGGGCCCTTTGCTGTCATATCATAATGAAATATTGGAGTGAGTATAAATTTATCTAATTATACCCAGTTGTACTTTTAAACAGGGTATTACAACTTTGATTGGATAACGGTTGGTTGTACAGGTATAAAGGGAATCGAAATTTGACTAAGCCATGTCCGTCCGTCCGTCCGTCCATCCGTCTGTTCGTCCGTTAACACGATAACTTGAGCAAATATTGACATATCTTCAAACGAAGTTCGGTATGCAAGCTTATCTGCACCCAGAATAGATTTGTATTGAGCGAAATCGGACGATAAGCACACACGCCCACTTTTTCGATATCGAAAATTCAGAGAAATAGAAAAAATTATAAAATTCAAAAACGAATACCGCTAGGCTAATAAAGTTTGGTATGTTTATTACTTTTATGACGCAAAACATAAATTCCAAAAAATTTTGGAATATGGGCGTGGCACCACCCACATTTATAAGAAGAAAATTGGGAGTTTTAACAAGCCGTAAATCAAAAGCCCTTAAAGGTATTACATTGAAGTTCATTAGTGGTAGGCTCTATATTCTTTTTGCTTCTTTTGAACGAAAATAAGTTCAGAAAAGAACCATATATGTATTATTGCGCAGCCTTATAACACTATTAACCACACAAAGAAAACAACAATAGCGTTTCAAGTGCAAAGCTGGGTAAGTAATATTCGGTTTCACATGAACTTAGAGTGTATTACTTGTTTTTTATTTTTATATTAAAATGGCGAAAATCAGTGACTGGATTAAAGCCAAACTACATAACTAGCTTTTGGAGCGTTTTAGACGTTGTAGAGGTTTCAATACGCCTGCAATTTTTTTCTTTTACTTTGTTCCAGCGCAGTGCCCTCAAGTGGCTCATTTAAATCAGACTAATCATACTCATGATAAATTTTTGTTTGGTCGAGTCGTTGATAGGGTTTGCGAAGTGTCAAGATCTAAAACTACTTAGCTACAGAAGAAATATCATCAGCTGAGTGTAATACTTAAATCAAAATATATATTTTTAAAATATTTAAGCAATGTAGTATAGTTATTATTTTTCTTACAGAAAAAGTTAGTCGGAACCACCAAATGAGTTAGAGTTATAATCTGGCGCAACACTGATCGTTTAATTCGAATTTCGTTCTACATTGTTTTAAAAGACGAAGTTTGTGATGTCTCGTAGTTCGAGAGGGAACAATAAAGTTTACTTCGTTCACAAGTAATCGGGTTGAAATCAATCCATCTAGTAGTTTTTTGATAATTATTCCACCAAGCATTTCCCTTTCCTCTAATCTACACAGCTGAAAAACGAGCTGGAAGTCTTCATGCGACAAAGTCTGAAAATACGCTCATGTAGTTGTAGCTTAAGTGAGTATGTTTGCAAGGCTTTCATGCTGAATCCGTTTATGTTATCTCCAAGGCGAATCTATATCAGGTGGTGGCAAAGCGAATTCAATCAATTCGCCGTGCAGATGAATGTCAAGTCAAAAGAAAATTTTCATAGATTTCGATTAACTGACATTTTGTTGTACAAGGCTTTGTATGGAAAATTATCAAGAAGAAGCAATCAGATGATGGGATAACACCACCTGTAATGAAGTCGCCTTGGTTATCTCCCTATATTTAACCATGCAGAATTCAGTATCCGGTTTTGTTATCCAAACAGCTGATTGCTTCTTCTTGATTATTTTGCATACAATGCCTTGGTACAAAAATATGGCAGTTAATCGAAGTCAATGCTAATTTTATGCTGATTTGACATTCTTCTGCACGCCGAATTGGGCGAATTCCCTCGCTATCACCTTCTATGGATTCGCCTTGATATTAAGTCAAAAGTAAATTAGCATTGATTTCGATCAACTGCCATATTGTTGTACTAAGGCATTGTATCAAAATGTATCAAAATTATGAAGAAGAATCAATCAGCTGACCGCATAACAACAACTGGCACTGAATTCGCCTTGGCTCTGAGCTAAAAATGTAAATTTTCTCTGCACTATTCTTTCGTGTTTTGTTTTTTTTTAATTTTAGTTATTCCGAAAAAATAGACGCTACCTTCAGTCTTTCTATTCTTCTCAACTACATGGGCTCATGTTTGGTTCTCTGTCTAATCGGTCTGCAACTGGTAACGGGTACAGAGCTTGTAAGTGTGTTGAAATTTATCGCCTTTCTCATAGCAGCCACGGTTCATGTGTATTTCATTTCCTATTTTGGCGACAAACTTATTGATTTGGTAATAAGTGGAATTTTTAGTAAATTTGTATTATCAAACTTTTTCTCTGTCAGAGCTCTGGCATAAGTGATGCGTTATATAATCATGAATGGTATAACGGAAACTACAAATATGTTCGTATGTTGGTATTGCCAATAGCCAGATCTCAACGGTATGCACATTTGACAGCTTTTCGATTTTTCGAGATCTCAATGGATAGCTTCAAATCGGTAAGCAGGGGGTGTGAATTAGTTGTTAAGAACTTAAAAAGTTAACTTTATTCAAAACGTGTTTTATCTTTTTAGCTTTGTACGACTTCATATCAATTTTTCACGCTTTTGAGGACTAGGCTAGTGGAGGAGGCTGGCTAGAGACTGCAAGTGAGGTATTTGTCAAGACATGCTGTGTTCGTAACTTGAAAAAAGTTTTCGTTTTTTTTGTTAGGAGTTAAACTTGCATTAATCAAAATTAATAAATATTTGTCGCTTAAGTAGATTACTTCATGGCCTTTTATTTCGATTTCTGTTGCTACACAAAAACAAAAGGTTTTGAAAGTCGTCACGTCTTTACTGCCATGAAATCCAAGATGGCCAAGCTGACTGAGTTTCCGGTTAACGCAAGCAACACCCTGCCAAACGTTAGGGTTTTTTTTGCAATCCTTCTTTGACCCTTTCCGCTTTGCTTCGCCCATCGCATACAACAAAAACCACCAAACGGCCAGAAACGTGTTTAAGTAAAATAGGAGCAAAAGTATCACATGGAGTTGAGTTTAGCGGAGCTGTGGATTTAGTTGATGATTAACAAAAGTAACCGCTTTTATTAGCAGTTGGTAAACAAGATGTCATTCAGTCACTGCACTCATTTGTTGTTTCAATTAGCAGAAAATGTGCCACGAGAGTATCATTGACCTTTTACGCCTTTACTTGTTTGCTTGGTTTTACAATGCTTTTGACTGTAAGACGATGTAATTCAAATGGAAATAACATGAGCCCAATAGAGATTTGTTAAAAGAAATGAGAAAAAGTAGATATATGTGAGTATTAAGACGGAGCGCTTAGAAGAGGAGTTGCTTGCTTCATATTAATGCGTCAGCAGCTTTGCAAAATACAGAAAGTAGTCAGAACTAATTAGGCTTCAAAAAGTGCAACTCTACCTAATTATTTTGAAACCTCCGCTCGCAAGAACCATAATTTTTTCTTACCTTCGACTTTGTCTATTATGTATAACTCGAGGAAGAGCAGCACTTTAGGGTGCAGTGAAATAACTCCCAAATGAAATAACTTCCATGAAATAAGCCCCAATGAAATAAGTCCCAATAAAAATGAAATAACTCCCAATATTTGCCAGTTATTTCGTAATGCAACCACAAGTCCCATTAAATAACTCCCAAATGAAATAAGTCCCAAAAAAATGAAATAAATCCCAAATTAAAATTTGAAATGGCATCTTTATACTATATAATCAGTTACAATGAGATTTGAAAAATACAGCAAACTATTATGTACATATGTAAAAGTTACAATTACAAGAAAACTTGAATAGTGTCGTCGACCTTTTCACGGCAAATTGCAAAGCGCAATAGCTGTTATGTGGCGGTAGCCACGGTTATACCACACACCCGGACTTGCATGGCGTAGCCCGAAGGCCCCAAAGCAAAAAGGTGTTCTGCGCAAAAATGATATGGATTCCACCCCCGGTTTCGGAGGGACCCGCGGGTAATTTTTCGGTTTTTCATTAATATCTTTCGACCGGTATAAAATTTTTCTTTTCCGCCTTCGGATTATTGTTGTCGAGATCATTAGGTGTCTTTTGCCACCTCTATCGATATCGTAGCGTATTAGCAGTCGACCCCTCAACTAGACTTTTACCGAGATTTCTTTAATAGAGCTTACCTTCTTTAGCCATTGTTTCTCGAAATATTCCAAAAAGCTTGCAAAGTGGAAATGATGCTCGAGGTTTCCAATATCGTCCTTAATTTTTAGAAATGTGGCCACTATATGCTCGGCGGGCAACAGAGGAAGTGATAAAAGCTTGTGGCATTCCAATGACGCCTTACTGTTTTGTCGAATCAATTGAGCAAGTTGTTTATGCTTTGTAGTTATTTGGCGTCGTACCGCGTGGCAAAAATGGAACCAACAGCAATACAATTTTAGGCTCGCTTCATAATCGGCGATGAAGGTCGCACCATTTAAGTTCAAAAGATTTGAATTT